>JABFPJ010005960.1:0-11521 GCA_022817425.1 Gryon sp. ZL-2020
TATTAAATTTATATTGAAAAGTTGATTTCAGTTATATAGAATAAACAGAATTAAATGAATAAATATAAATAGCCAGTAAGTGATGTAAAATGTTAAGTTTTCATTTAATCCATAAAATAATGTATAAATGAAATAAAATATCACAGTTTAAATAACAGCACCCAAAGTACTTTTTTAACAAATAACAATAACATAATTATACATAACAATAACAATAATAATAACAATAACAATGAAAAAAAGTATTATTAAGTGAAAATTAAAGGTAAAATAAATAATGTTTTTCATATTTCTTTATTTGAAATGAAATGTAAGATTGAAGCCCTTATATATATGTTTATTTAAATTTGTTATGTTTATTATTTTAAGGTTATAATTAAAAATGCATAAATGAAACAAATCAATTTTTACTGATATATAAAATTGACAATATGTTTGGGGTAGAGTTCTCCCCCCCCCTTTCCCGGAGGATATCATAAGGATGTCATAGGGATATCATAAGGATATTATAAGGATATCATAAAGATGTCATAGGGATATCATAGGGATGTCATAAGTATAAAATTAGGATTATATGTTGGGATGACATAAGGATATCTTGGAATGACATAGAGATGTCATAGTATGTCATAAGGATATCATACGATGTCATAGTGATGTCATAGGATGTCATAAGGATATCATGATGTCATAGGGATATCGTGGGAATATCATGGGGATATCATTGGATGTCATTGGGATATCATATGATGTCATATGGATATCATGGGAATATCATAGGGATATCATATGGATGTCATAGGATGTCATAGAGATGTCATGGGAATATCATGGGGATATCATTGGATGTCATAGGAATGTCATAGGGATATCATATGATGTCATAGGGATGTCCTAGGGATATCATTTTTTACATTAATCCCCATTTGTTTCACTATCTAAAAAAATCAATTCAACTACAGATTTGTTACTTCTACATCAAATTTATTATAAATACATAGTTGCTTCAACCACTATATTCCGTAAAATTGCCAAAAGTGCCAAAATTAATACTACATTATACACAATCAAAAAAGAATCGCGGAATAAAAATTGCTGGCATTTCGAGATTATTGCCGGAGTGATTTAAGATAGTTTTGTGATAACGCTGAAGCAGTGATTAACGATCTACGAGCGTCGTTGCATAATTAGGCTTGATGCATATACAGCAAAATGCTGCCGTTGATAGAGTTCAACTGATGCGCGGCTTCACTTGATTCTTCTTTTGCCTCTCTCTTCTCTCTAATCCATGCATTGGATGTTTCAAGATAATTAATTTCGGTTGAAGTGCGAGTGAGAGAGAAAGCAAACGAGTGGGGTAATATCTGCAATTGTGCCCATGAGATCGCGCAGAATACTAACGAGATATATAATCAACACCCCGAATGACTATCTGAATTTGCGATATGCCATTCCACGTATATATAAAAGAGACCGATTTAAAAAGTCACGCACACTGCAATGAGGGTGTTTTTATTTTTATCCATTTCCCACGACGGTCATTAATAAATGAAATTCCTCTCGTTACAATTCGTTCGTCGTTTAAATGAAACTAACAATTATGTTTGAGTTTAATTCGCTGACGTGGATATGATGGTGTTCACATGTCTATTGATTTATTTCAATGTTTCATTAATTACCCGAGATTGTAATTCACTTTTTTTTTATCTTATAAATGCATCAAACTGCTTAGCAATTAATTATTATGAATTAATTATATTTTCATTGACAAGGAATATATAAGATACGTTTAGAATTTTGATTGATGAGGGAAATTAAAGCAATAAATATAATTGTGATATCGCTTGAAGAAATGAAACCTTACACATTGAAGAAATATGGACATAATTTTTAGAAAAAAAATGTTTTTATCAGAACTTTCTCCCTTTATGTGGATGTCATAAGGATATTATAAGAATGTCATATGGGTATTACATGGATGTCATGGGATGTCACCTGGATGTCACATGGGTATCATAGGGATGTCAAATGGGTTTCCTTGGATGTCATAGGTATGTCAATTCGTTGTGTTGGGATGTCACATGGATAGCATAGGGATGTCAAATGATTGTCTTGGGATGTCACATGGATGTCACTTGGATGTCATAGGGATGCAATATGAATATCACATGGATATCATAGGGATGTCATATGGATGTCATAGGGATGTCATATGGATGTCATATGAATATCACGTGGATGTCACATGAATATCACGTGGATGTCACATGGATGTCATGGGATGTCACAAGGATGTCATATGAATATCATAGGGAAGTCATAGGTATGCAATATGAATATCACATGGATATCATAGGGATGTCATATGGATGTCATATGGATGTCATATGGATATCACGTGAATGTCACATGGATATCACGTGGATGTCACATGGATGTCACAAGGATGTCATATGAATATCATAGGGATGTCATATGGATGCAATATGAATATCACATTCATATCACAGGGATGTCATAGGGATGTCGTGCGCATGTCATAGATTGCAATATCTACTAGAAAATACTTAATTGACACTTCATTAAATATTAAAAATATAAAATCAAATGAAAATCAATAATAATTGTAATAATTTTCCTGATGTTTTGAAATTAGATTAAAATTGAAAATTATATCAAATACTAATTTTATTTTCTTTAATAGTTTTTAATGATGAATTTTAGTAGTTTGTTCAGTGTCAGTTTGTTAATAAAACAACTTTATGCATTTTGTTTCGGAATAATGCAATCACAAGTGAAAATAAAATAGCATAATGAATAATGTAAATGTTCATAACACAGTTTTAAGATGCTTTGCTTTCAACTTTCAAAAAGGATTCATTTTTGTTAATTTGACATTTTTACCAGCACGTTTTTTTTTCTTCAAAAATATTCAATCTTTGGATAAATTAAATACGAATCATTTTGCATTTAATTTAAGTAAGATTATATTGAATTGAAATAGATTTGGATTTGACCGAAAATCAGTTTATATCCAATTCAATACCATAATCAAATGGCTTGGCTTGAATTAGGAGGATTATTTTGAAGAGTATATTGAATTCTCATATATTAGAACAAATTGTTAATCAGCAATGTAATAAATGTTAATTAGAAATGTTAAGAAAGAAAAACGCATTTAATTTTAAATCAAAATATAATAATACACTCAAAATATAAAATTTTTTTATAATATTATATGTAATAAAATAATCATAAATAAATAAACATAAAATAATATTATAAATAAATAAAATTATTTCAATTATAAATGAATAAAAAACATAAAAAATATTTTAATATAATAATTGTAAAAAAATGTTTAAAAATAAATAATATTAAATTTTGAATAATAAATCCTTAAATATTCACTGATTGTTATTTGTTCACCGAAGTACTTTTCTTAACATAAATTTCATTTTGTAAGCGACTTAGCTTGAAAAATGAAAATCATTTTTGATAGAAAAGTTGGAGTAAAATGATTTTTCATAGCATCTTCCAGCAAGGCAGGACGGAAGTTTTTTATTTTGTTGGCCGATCTTTATCTTCATCGTACGTGGACATGTATTACACGATGATAACAGTCGATTTCGCGTGGAGTCGTAATTTTTGTTCGACAATCAATATCCGCTCTAGATTGAACCGATAATATGCTGAAAACATAACTTTTATTAAATAAAATATAATCCACTCGAAAGAAAATATATGCAAAAATGTATGTGAAATATATACATATATATATATAATTTTGACAAAAATAAATTTTTTTTTGAATTACATTTTTTAGTTTTGATAGTTTTGTTAACTTTGTTAGTTTTACTTTAAATTTGCCAAAAATAAAAACATTTTTTTTTAATTACATTTTTTTAGTTTTGTTAGTTTCGTTAATTTTGTTAGCTTTGTTAGTTTTATTATAATTTTGACAAAAATAAAAAAATTTTTTTTTGAAATACATTTTTTAGTTTCGTTAGTTTTGTTAGTTTTATTAGTTTCGTTATTTTCATTAGCTTCGTTAATTTGTTAAAAAAATATAAATAAAAATAAACTTGCAAAATACATGCAAATGTATTTCTTAATTTTTTTTATTTTTCAAATTTCACTTTTCATGTAAAATTAAATATCACATAAACTTGATAAATTTGTCAATGCCACTGCAAATTTCGCACATTTATGTTTATATCATTAATTAAGAGAACCAGACTTATTATACACTTGTTATTAAAATTTCGTGCAATTTTCCCTAGCACTCTTGGCGTTTTTATTATTTACCTTAATTTAACGAAAATTCTACTTGGTTTTTCAAAGAAACGTTCTTCTTTAATTATACGTTTACATTTCATGAATACTTTTCGTGAATACTGAGCTTGCGATGCAATTACTTATAAGAAAGAAAGAATTTCGATAAACAAGTTGGGCCGCTTGCAACTGTCGCCAGTTATTTTGAATGGTCGTGCGTCTATAAGTGGGTTATGCTTCGGTCGAAAATTAATGCAGAACCAAAAAAAAAAAAAAAAATGAGGCTCATTATATTATTCGGGCAATCAAAACTACTTTTATTTGATACTGATATTGCGATGGAATTTTATTTAAATTCATCCAAGCATTCGAATGGCAGTGTTTATTAACATAATACTTTTCGTTATAAAAAGAATTACAAAAAAAAAAAAGAAAAAAAAACAGGACAGGAAAAATAAAATAAATAATTTCGAATAAAAGTACTTTATTTCATTAAAAAAATGAAGAAAAACAAGAAAATTATTTTAATGGGTTAAGTCGTAAAAAAATGCAACATTTGTATTATAAAATAATAAAATAAATAAAAAGATAATACTGTTTAAAGAAATAAACTGTTAACTCAAAAATCGAAGTGCAATTCAATCATCATCGAATTCTGTAGAAATGGAACTTTTACGTTTATTTCTTGTTTAACTAGGTATTATCTATTCGCGGAAATTGTAATTGAATGTTAAATATAATATTTCTTCCAACGAAAAAGCTAACGAAAAAATAATAATAATTAAAACGCTACAATAAAACTAAATTCAATGCTTTATATTAAACTGGATATTTCGAATTTAAAATTTAATTATTCGTATGTATTGTTTTATCACAAAAAGCAACATTATTTGATACTTATTTTATCATTTCATTTCCTCGCAGTATTAATTCGTAAGTAAAATTGTCTTTTCCTAAATTAGGTCACAAGTTGTAAATTTTATTATTTCGCCATTCAGTAAAACAACATTCGAATTCGTCAATATTTGCCATGGATACAAAATTTACAAGAGTTTTATTTCAAAATAATAACTCCATTAAAAATTATGTGATCTGCGATGAAGTTATTATTAAAAATCTCAATATATATTTATATACAAATATGTATAAGTATATATTAAATATATTAACGAACTTTTTGCGAAAATATATTTTATGTATATATTTCTGGATACATTTAAAATTATATCAAGAGACACGGTAGTGTCTCTGGCCAAGTACAAAAAAACGATCGTTTTTGTGCGAAGAGCATTTTTTTTACAGATGAAATCCTTGTTTTTTAAAAAATAAAGTGTATGTTTGGCGAGACTAATAAATTATAGGGATGTCATATGGATGTCTTAGGGATGTTATATGGGTGTCATAGGGATGTTATATGGATGTCACATGGATGTCATAGGGATGTCAAATGGTTGTCTTGGGATGTTATATGGATATCACGTGGATGTCACATGGATGTCATAAGATGTCACAAGGATGTCATATGAATATCATAGGGATGTCATAAGGAAGCAATATGAATATCACATGGATATCATAGGGATGTCAAAGGGATGTCATAGGGATGTCATATGGATGTCATATGGATGTCACATGGATGTCATAGATTTCAATATCTACTAGGGGATACTTAACTGACATTTCATCAAATATTAAAAATGTAAGAATATATATATATATTCAAATTAGGCTCTCTTTATGAAAAAACACTTGCTTTGAAATAGTTAATCAAAGTTCCACCGAAGAAGTGCATCGATATAAAATATCATTTTGATTTCGCTTGAAGAGATTTCCCATATTATAGGAAATAATCTTATTTTCCAGTCGTTGGTATGTTGTATGAATAACATATTAGAATCAATCGTGCGTTAGATGTTTCTCTACGTTTGAACGATTAGAAATGTTGGACCTCAAATTTTACACTCGGTAGAACATAAAAGTTTATATATAAGTTAATTGTTTATCAAACAATTCAATATTTCACAATTCAATAAATAAATAAGCACAACAACATAAAACATAGATCAATCAATTTCTCTAATGAAATTGAACTGTCTTTTCTGTGTAATTTAAGATTTTGTTTCTTCTAAATAAAAATAAAAAACTTAATACTTTTAACAAATAAATGATCTAAAAGTGAAAATTAGATATTAAAAAATGTCTATATAACTGTTTAATTATTATTTATTATAATAATTATAAATTTATGTTACATTTTTAATCAACTGATTACTCATAAGTTCGCTTTGTGTATATAACATAACACATATAATTAAATTAGTAACTGCTTTGTGTATCAATTAAGTGAAAACGATTACAATGCATATACATATTGATTATATAAACATTAAATATCCATAATTATTCAGTTACTTCAATAAACTACACTAAAACAATATTCAACGCAGACCTAAGAAAAATATGCTATTTCTATTCCTCAACCAAACTTATTCACACAAATTTATTAAAATGCAACTTCTCATGCAAAGTACTGGTTTATATTTTCAGTTCTCAAAATTAATATTAAACGGTTCAATATTGGGCGTTTTACGCCAAGACGATCCAAAATAAATTTTTTTGCATAATTTTTTTTGCATAATAATTTTGCTATTTAACTTTTTGTTTGTGCGATTTATATTTTTCGAGTTATATTTTTTTGAAAAATTCACGTTTTTGATTTTGTCTTTTTCAAATACAATCGATTTACATATCGATATTATTCGATATGTAAATCGATTATATTCGATACATTATCGATTATATTCGATATAAAATAATATCGAAAAAATAATCGAAATAAAAAATTAACGAAAATAGCATAATTATTGTTTTCAGTATTACTTTTACATTCTAAAATTTCAGCATTTTTGAGAAACATCACTTTGGATTAATTTAATAAATAAATAAAATATGCAAATTTCATCTTTGTTCCTCATTGGCACTTTACTTTAAAGCATAAAAAATGATATCTCCGCTGCTTTGTATTTCGTTCACGTACATTTTCCATAATGGCAATATCTTCAATCGCAGTCTTGTTTTATACAATATTCCCCATAACGTAACATTTTTTTTTTCATTTTTATCAAGATCGCACAATTTCCTACCCTTATTCTTGATACGGCGTATGACAAATACAATCTTTGCTACGATACTTTACCACGACAGTGACACTTTGTTAACTTTATCTTGAACTCACGTGTATTGATGTTTTTCATCTCGTCGTGCGGAATTGGGTTACGTTCGTGGCATCGATTAAGATGCGTGGCAAATTTTTGTTGTTGCTTAATTTGAGATTGAAATGACAAGAAAACAAAGTCCTTGTGAGACTATTTTGTTCTCGACGTTATCATCTTCAATACAATTATACATCATCGCACCCAATTTTATTTTTTTATGAACACTGTCGACTTGTATTTCGTCAGCTTCTATTAGACTTGAAAGTGATTTTAGGCGTCATAATAAAAATGGAAATAATAATTATGGAGAAATGATTTTGATTTTTATTCATTTTGATTGATCTTTGATGTTGATGAAGTATATAGAAAAAATTACATTGAAATTATGTAATTTTTATGTAAGCAAATATTTTAAAAGAACAAAATGAAAAAATGACATCTCATGATATCCCTATGATATCCATGTAACATCCTTATAATACCCCTAACATGCCTATGACATCTCAATGACATCCGAATGAAATCCTTAAGCATTCTTATGACATCCTTATGAAATCCTTATGAAATCCCTATGACATCCTAAAACATGCTTAATAACTAGATCTCTATGGCATCCTTATGATATCCCTACGACATCCATATGACATCCTTAGTATTATATCCTTATGACATCCTTATTACATCCGTAACATCCGTATGACATCCATATGACATCCTTATTATATTCGTAACATCCGTATGACATCCACATGACATCCTCATTATATCCATATGACATCCTTATAATACCCCTAACATCCCTATGACATCTCAATGATATCCTTGTGACATCCATATTAAATCCTTATGATATCTTTATGCGTCGTAAACTGTGTTAAATGTCATCCGAATTTATCAAAGCAAAATAATTCGCAAATTAATTCAAATTAATAATGAAAGATATGTAATAATATATTGCTTTATTAAAACAATAATAAAAAAATTATATTTTTTTGACATTAATCGAATTGGTCTATTAAGAATTGAATTCCAGTAATTTGTGCTAATTTTAAATAACAAATTTTAATGGACTTAAAAATACGAAATTATGATGTAGTCTTGTAATTCTTATTTAAAAAAAGTACATTAAATGAAATTTACATATTATTTCTTTGCTT
Source organism: Gryon sp. ZL-2020 (assembly GCA_022817425.1). Taxonomy (NCBI): domain Eukaryota; kingdom Metazoa; phylum Arthropoda; class Insecta; order Hymenoptera; family Scelionidae; genus Gryon; species Gryon sp. ZL-2020. The sequence continues at coordinate 8,648 of JABFPJ010005960.1, forward strand.
TTAAATAAAGTATTAATGTGTTTTAAGCATTTTAATTAATAATTAACAATAAATTAAACACTTATTATAATAAAAAATAATAATAATAAAAAATAGGAAAAAACATTTTTATTACTTTTGACATATCTTTTTGAAACACTAACATTTTAAAGATATTTCGTATTTTGATGTTAAAGAAAGTTGCAATTCATATCAAAATGTATATCGTATAATATTAAATGTTATTTGCTTCATAGCGTCTTGTTTAAAACAAAAGACATGGATATCCATTCAAAAACAAAGTTGAAAATAACGCAACGTAACATTATCACGATTTCCAACGTACAATACATTGTCAAATTACATTTTATTGATATTTCATGGCAACTTGACTATGATATACCGTAAGAATTTCGTATTCTAAAGATGACACTCAATAATTGAGAAGAATTAAATAATCTTCATCGACAATCCGATCACGTCGCAACCTGCTAATAAATTTACGTAAAGTTTATGCATACTTGCCGTAAGAATTACAAATATTGCGTGTTCACCTTAGTAAAAAAAATGTTTAATCAAAGTTGCATTTTACCATAAACGAAGTAAATTTTTTCGACTTTTCAGATATTCAATTAAAAATATAAAGTTTCACTTTATAGGTTATGTATAACTTAATTTGACATTATATATACAGTTATTTCACATAAAAACATTATGACTTTGCAATAATCATTAACAAATTTGTTCATCTCAAACCCCAATTCAACGTATTTTATGACAGAATTCAAAAAGACAATAAAATTTAATTTCTAAAACGTTTGAAAAAAGCAAAAAAACATTGTTTAAAATGAAAATGTTTAAAATCAAGTTTCGTCATATATAATATTATTTATGTCAATTTGATGTGCAATTTCTTTAGCACTTTACTTGGACTAGAAATTGTACGCGCCGAGATTTCCTGTGGGATAAATTTATCAGCTGTCCGGATTTATTAATTTATTTACTTCTGTGTTGGTGCGGATAAACTGTAATTTCTGATCTGCTCATGGCATCTCGGTCGGTGCGCAAAGTATATTTAATCCCATAGCTCTAATTAACTCAAAACATTGCACGCTAATGAGATTGGGACGCGCGCAGAAATAATGGCGCGTAATCAAAGAATTTAATGCCATAATGACCATCGAAGGACGATAGGCAATTTTAATTGCGGTAATGTTTTTGTGATTTGTCGATCTGCTTTTTTCGGCGCAGAGAGTTTTAGGTGAAAGAAGAAATATGCTTCATGCTTTCGCGTGACTTTCGTCAACAATTTATGCTCAAATGGACTGTGTAAGGATTAAGTTTGAATAATGATTTGCGACTTAAAATATACGCTATTTTAATCTCGCTTACGGTTAATGTAAAATAACTTCTTCATGAAGGAAGAAGAAGGATTCTTGCAACAGAAAAAAAAACATGAAATCGCATGCAATATAGATTCAAAACATTTATTAGAAAAACGTTCTAGAAATAATAGGACATTTAAAACAACAAGAAAAGTTCCCGCCTGAGATATTATAAGGATGTTATAGGGATGTCATGTGGATGTCATGTGGACGTCAGGGGATATCAGGGGACGTCGTGGGCATATCGGGGTATGTCATAGTAATGTCCGGGGATATCATGGGGATGTTAGGGGATATTATGAGGATATCAGGTGATGTCGGGGGATTCCATGGGGATGTCTGGAGATGTCATACGGATGTTAGGGGATGTAATGGCGATATCAGGGGATGTCATGGAGATATCGGGGGATGTCATAAGGATGTCCGGGGATATCACAGAGATGTCATGGAGATATCAGTGGATATCATGGGGGTGTCAGGAGATGTCATAGGGATTTTAGCCTGTGTAATCGGGATATCAGGGGATTTCGGAAGATTTCAGAGGATATCATAAGGATGTCAAGGGATGTCAGGGACTGTAATAGGTATGTCATAGTTAATTCAGGGGATGTCTTACAAATGTTAGGAGATGTCAACAGATGTCAAGGGATGTTATAGGGATATCAGAAGATGTCAAAGCATATCATGAAGATCTTCGTGGATGTCAAGGGATGTCAGGGGATATCATAGCAATTCCAATTTTAAATATAAATTTGTGTATTATCCGAGCAAAGTCGGTGATTCAACTAGTTTTACTATAAAACATATTAAAGTTATCTTTTTTTTCTTTACGTAACATGACATTTATTTACAGTAATTTTTCATTAGAAATTAAAACTTGTATTGCATAGACTTGTATAATTATCGCGCTTGGCTTTTGTGATGCGTTTCATTTCTTTTTTTTGCATTATTATAAAGAAACGGTAAAATCAGATTAGCATTACAGAATATTCATACATAAAACCACAAATCATGTAGATTACTTTTCTCTCCCGACAATTGGCTTATTGAGCTTACGAAAAGAATAGCTAATAATCCGCGCGATCATGATTTGTTTACGTACCGGCTTTCTTGCTTACGAACGTGCGCTACGGCGCTTTTGCATGACCAGAAAAAAACCAATATCAGGAGAAATGTCGCGAACGAAGTTAAAAAGAAAAAAAAATTACGCCGCAATTTCGCGTTGTTCGGCCACATTATCCGTGCAAAAATGCGTTATAAGAAAACGTTCTTTTACCAACCTTCTTTATTCAAACTTACTTACTATAATTTTAATTGAGTTTCTTTTTATAAATATATTGTCGTTCATTTATTTTAGAAGGAGAGATTTAATCGCGATTAGTAGTTCAATCGATTATTTTAAACTATTAATCAAATAAGAAAGATCGATTTGTTTGTTAAACATAATTAATAAAATTGTTTGTTTTGTTTATTTTGTTTGTTTTGTTTGTTTTGTTTGTTTTGTTTGTTT
>JABFPJ010005961.1:0-11520 GCA_022817425.1 Gryon sp. ZL-2020
CTTCTCTCTTATTATTACAGCTTAAATTTTGCTTTGCATACCCATATCGGCTAAATACACAGCTTTTAATAATGCATGAGCGAAGGTGGTGGCGGAGCTTCACTCGGTGGTCGGTTCTTTCAGCTTTCTCTTGCAGAGTGGGTTTTTAGCCTTTGAACGTTTCAATGCGGATTTTAAACAGTACGGTCTCTCGCTCCATATTCATTTTACCTCTTTTCACTTCTCGCTTCTACCCTCTCGCGGTCCTCTCGTTTTACTTTTTTTTCTCTCTTTTTTTTGTCTATACACTTCTCGCTCTTCATTTCCTCTTCCTTAATCTTTATCTCTAATTCATTCTTTTTTGTTTTGCTTTATCGGACTGTTTTTATTTCCTTTGAAATCTTGTTGTCTTTTATTGTTCCTTTTTCCTGACGGAGGAAAATATAGTTCCAAATATATGCAAAAATATATGTAAATATGTGCGCATATATTTAAAAAGTTATATATTTAGTATACATTTTAAATATAGTTTTGGATTTCAAAATGTGGAATGTAATTGTACAAATATAAGTACAAATATATTTGCAAAATATATGCAATATATTTAGGTATAAACAAATATATTTGAAATATATTTTCAAATATAAATTTTGGTATATGTTTTCCCCGTATTAATTAATTAATTAATTAATTATAATTGATAAACAATGAATAATATCATTAACGGAACGTTCGTAAAGATATATTGTCATTTCGTTAAAAACGAGTGAGTTTTATTTTGTGATTGTGTGTGTTTTTTTTTTTTTTTTTTTTTTTTTTTTTTAACAAAAAGACATGGCATGTCGCGATTATACGACATGAACGAGGTGATCCGTGTAAGTGGGAAGTACAATCTCATGAAATTCAAACTCCATCGATGAAATTCTTATTCGCCGAATCAATTTTCCAAATAAATCCGCTTCAACGTTTATCATATCCGCTTTGATATTTTTTTATTTTCACTTTGATACTAAACTTAAAGTAGGACTATCGTGAAGTAGCTTTTTATATAAGGGGTACCAATCATTTTTTCATATTTTACACTTTTTTTAGTAAAATTTACTAAAAACGGTAAAACGCAACTTTTTAGCTAAAATCGTATTTTTCATATATTTTTATTCGTCTAAATAATTTTTTTAAACATTTTTAATTATTTTTATTTATCTTTTAATTATATTTATTACTTAAAGTAAAACATTCCTTGTAATTCAAAATATATATAGTACATATATTGCATCCATATTTTGACCATATAGTACCCATATAATAGCCATATATTAGCCTTATAATTCAATATAGTTAAAATATTAGCAAAGTAGGGAAAATATATATTTTGAATATATATATATATTTTATATACAATATATATTTGATATTATTTCATATTATATATATACATATGAAAATATATATATTTTGAATTACTAAAGATATTTTTTTCAAATAAAATTCTAAGAAAAGTCATTTCAAGATAGTCCCACTTTAACCTAACTTCTCACAAGTTCTATTGTAATCAAAATGGCAGCTAACAAATTATTATTATTTTTTTAGTAAATAATTATTTATAAATAATATCACTAATAAAAGTTAATTAACGTTCCGCTTTTGATAATTGTTGTTAATCTGTTCGTCTCTAAAATTAATAACTTGATTGAGCCAAAATAATAAACCATCAATTGGGGATTAAAATGGCAGGTGGTACTTTGACGCCGCTAGCGCCACTGACGATGCAAGAACTAAAATTGAGTCAAACGCTGGATGGGGCTAACATGTCTCCTTATCATACCGCCGGTGAGTTTCGCCACCTCAATAATATCATTTTTTTTTCTTGTTTGTAGTTCTGTGCCCTGTTATTAAATGTTTTTTTTGATCATGCAATGTTCTTTTTCAAAATTCCCGCCTTTTCTACTCAGATTTGTTCATCAAGTTTAAGTTAAGAATTGAGTTAGCAAAATAATGAATGAAATAGTGGCTGAACAAGTCTGAATTCCTTCATCCTCTTTTACCATCCAAATCCTAAACCAACGTCCAAAATTGGTCTGTTTTATATTTTTTAATTATTTGTATGCGTTGAATTATTTTTGTATAAGAGGATGTTATTTGATATCTGTGGCTACAGGAAAAATGAAAAAGTTCAAGTTTTTTAAAGTTTGATTTCAGATTTGAAAGACAAATCAATCAAGTTGAACTTGTGAGGAGGCCAAAAATAGAGAACAGGCCTCCTCACAAGTTTTAAAGCAAATAATAAAAAACAGGACTCCTTACAAGTTCTTAAGAGAAAAACAGAGAACAGGCCTTCTTACAAGTTCTTAAGAAAAAAACAGATAGTTGGAAAACTTACGCAATCAACTTGAACTTGTGAGGAAGCCTGTTTTTTTTTTTTTTTTTTTAGAGTCTGCGAGGAATCCTGTCTTATTTCCGTCCTTATTCTATTATATAAAAGTATAAATGGAACAAGGATAGAAACACAGGACTCATCACAAGTTTAAAAAGAAAGGACAGGCCTTCTCACAAGTTTTTCAGCAAAAAACAAGAAACAAGTCTCCTCACAAGTTTTTAAGAAAAAAAACAGAACAAGCCTCCTCACAAGTTTAAAAAAAAGAAGACTGGCCTCCTCACAAGTTTTTAAGCAAAAAAAAACAGGCCTCCTCGTAAGTTAAAAAAAGAGGAGTGGCCTCCTCAAAGGTTTGAAAAAAGAGGACTGATCTCCTCACAAGTTTTTAAACAAAAAACATGTCTCCTTACAAGTTTTTAAATAAAAAACAAAAAACAGGCGTCCTCACAAGTTTAAAAAAGGAGGACTGGTCTCCTCACAAGTTTAAAAAGGAGGACTGGTCTCCTCACAAGTTTTTAAGCAAAAAACAAAAACAGGCATCCTCACAAGTTTTTAAATAATTTACAAAGAACAGGCCTCCTCACAAGTTGCACTATACTTAAATTCATATTAAAATCATACAAAGTTTAAATGTTAACTAAATAATTTTTTGCCAAAAAAAGTTACACTTTTTCATTTTCGAAAGCCACAGATATATTAGTGTATTAAATCTTGCAACGATGCTATTTAAGAACCTGCAAGGTAGCAGACCAATGTTGCACCTCTTGGGCAGAAATAATCTAATTTAGCTTTAGACGTAAGAGCTGATCGTTAGTTAGTGCTTGACTCGAATGTCGTGTTGTTGTATATGCATGGCCATAGCAGAGAACAGTACCGTCGCAGTTTCGTACGTGGGAGTGGGAGCCGGCGGGGGCGAGCAGAGTCCGCCGATTTCATTGCAGAATGAGGCGAACGCCGCCCCCGCGGCTCCCAACACGCCCGCTGGAGATCCCGGATTGACGGTGTTGCAGCCGCCGGTAACTCAACCCCAGGTAGCCTCCGCGATTCCACCATATTCCACCATGCTGCCTAGTTTTGGACATTATGCCACTGGTAAGTATTTTGTTTTTGTTTTTTTGCAAGCTTGTATTGCATTTTTTGTTTTTTTTTCTGTCTTGATTTTTATGATTAATGTAATTTTGTTTAATTATATGTCCATGTTGTGTGTTTCATGAAATGACTGCAATGAATGCTTTAGAGAATGTAAAATTAAGCATTATCTTTGACTTTTTTAATAAAATTTTGGATAGATAGATTTTGAAAGTTAAAATTAATATATTTTGCAACTAGGGAGGAAAGTAGCTGATTCTAGACGAGTGTAGTAATCGCAGAAAAGTCGAATCGGCAGTTTTTCTTGAGTTGCAGATGATCATTTTTTCTAAAAAATGCATCAAAAACTTTCTTTCCCTGGGGAGAAAAAGTGCCACTTTCTCCCTAGGGAGAGAAATCACATTTTTTCTTTTCTCAAAAGTGGGGAAAAAAGTGGCACTTTTTCTCCCGAGCGAGGCAAAATATCTTCATCCCTGAAATGATGTGATGGAAATTCACTTTCCCTCCCAAGGGATAAAAAGTAATTTTTAGAAATAAAAAAGCTTTTTTCAAACGAGTATTGAAAACACATCTTTTCTTACCTCAAAAATGGGGAGAAATGGAAGTTTTCAGATAAAAGTAGATAGAAAGTTACTTTTCCTCCCTAGGGAGAAAAAGTGTCATTTTTATCCCACTTTTCGGAAAAGAAAAATTACTTTTTATCCCTAGGGAAGAAAGTGCACATGCATTACGTCATCTAAGGGCTGAAAATACTTTACCTTCTCGGGAGAGAAAGTACCACTTTCGTCCCACTTTTAAGGGAAGGAAAACATTTTTTTTTTTCATTCGAGGAGTAAAAGTGCCATTTTCCTCCCTACAGATTGACAAAAAAATTGTATCAAAAGACTGAAATACTTCTTTTTGCGAAATTGTGTTAAAATTTAAATGATAATTATTCTACTTTGATAATTAAAATAAATGATTTGAATCATTAAATAAATTGATTTCCAGAATATAAAAAAAACTTAAATTTTGAAATTAATCATTTTGGAAATAAATGCGAAAATGTTCAGTATTGGTTTTTGATCAAGTGATTTAATTGAATTTAAATTTTTTCAGGTGGTGGCGACTACACGTACACTTCACCATACTCTCAGTATTCGAGTGCGCCTTATAGTGGATATGGTTATGGAACGGCGACAAGCGGGTTGCTCAGTAAGTAAACAGTGAGTATGAGTAATGCCTAGATTAAGGGCTCCATATTCACGCACTCGTATTTTCAAATTAATCCAAAAAATCATTCTGCAAATGAACAAAAATCATTTTCAAAAAATCATTATTTCTATAACTAAAAACAAATTCAAATTTGTAATCAAAATTAAAATTAAATTGCAATTGAAATTAAATTTAAATTGAAATTGAAACTGGAATTAAAATTAAAATTAAATTTAAATTAAATTAAAGTTAAAAAAAATTCCTTTTAAAAAATTTTAAATCGTTTAAAAAATTCCATAGAAAATGGAATTTTTACATCATTTTTTAAAATTATTTTAATCAAGAAAATCATATCAAGGAAATATTTGTTCGAAAAGATAGTTGTTTCTTTCTTTTAATTATTGTAATATGTTTGATTCCAATCTAAAGAGATAAGCAGGAAAAAAAATGTTTCAGAAGATTGAAATATTAAAATTCCGAGCATTATTTCAATATCATATAATGTAAAAGCAAATTTTTAATGACATTCCAATCAGCACCGGAAATAGTTGTAATTAAGAAACTGTAATATGGAGTTGTATTTTAAGCTGAAATTATCATTGAATCAACTTTGCGTTGCGATTGTAAGAACATCGGTGTAAAAGTGCTTCGAAATGCAATTTATTGTATCGTTTGAATCAATTTCACATTTCTTTATTTTAAAAATTTTTTTTTATTACGAATAGTTCCTCTTTGCATAATTAAAAGTTTAAATAAGTAAATTAATTATTCATTTACAAATATATCTTAAAGATTTTTTAATTTTGTTTAACTGACAAAAATATTTTAATTTATAAACTTAATTTATGCATTAAATTAAATTAAAATTAAATTATTTTTAAATATTAATTTTATTATTTTAATGAATTAAAAAATTGAAATATAAAAATGAAAAAATTAATTAAAAAAGCAAATTAAATTAAAAGTAATACAAATACTTTAATATTTATTTTTTCAATATTTTATTTTATAAAAAATTTAATTATTTTTTAAAATAATGAATGTAATTTAAGTTCTCTAATAATTTCAGTAATTAAAATAGATGTAATCATATTTAAAAATAATTGTTAAAAATTGGGAAACTAAAAAATGTTGTTAATTTGCAGATCCTACGTACTATTATTGTAACGGGGACACGCTGGCGTCTTCCCATAATAATGTGCAGCAAAACGGGTGCAATAGCGGAGCGCCGGAGAGCAGCGCGGATGTGGCCAGTCGTTCGCCACTGGCGGCGACCCGGGCGAGCAGCGGCGCGAGCGCGGCATCACCCACGGGCAGCGCTTGCACCAAGCCAGATCACAATTCCACACCGACGGATCTCTACTTAGCCTGATCGTGAGATCATTTTGCGCGACCAAAAAATACCCTCGTCAAACCATTTTAAGGAAAACGATTTTCATCATTTCAACTTCTCCAAATCTTAAAACTGTACAAATCAAATGTCTTTTAATATCTATATTAATAAAATGTAATTTTTTAAATGTAAAATTTAGTTGAAATTTCAATTTTTTTTAATTGTTTAATTTTATAAAATTTAAGTTCTTAATCTTATGAAGTTTGAATTTTTGAAATTTAAATTTTATGAAAATTAAATTTTTATATTTTAATTTGTATGAAAGGTAATTTTTGTTTATAAATTTTATGAAATGTACATTTTTGTTATTTTGAATTTTAATTAATTTTTGGCATTAATAGTTTTATAATTTTATAATATTTAAATGTTTTTAATCTTATGAAATTTACATTTTTGAATTTTAATTTTTATGAAATGTTAACTTTCTTTTATTTAAAATTGTATGAAATGTACATTTTTATAATTTTGAGTTTTACATTGAAATTTAAACTTTAAAATTGTTAATTTTATGACATTTAAGTTTTTTATTTTTTACTTTTATGAATCTTAAATTAAAATGAATTACAATAAATTGAAAATAAAGAAAATTGCAAAATCGTACGATTAAAATCAATTTTAAAATGGTTTGTCAGATAAATCGTTTTCTATGGAATGTTGATATCAGGGTCGGCTCTGACAAATTTTCATGTCATGTATAGGAAAAAAGTGGACGCCATATCAGCAACAAATGCATTGAAATTAAGTACTGATCTCTACGCCAGACTCGAAAACATTTTCAGGCGAAGCTTATGCCAAAACGAAAGCTTCGATTATTCGGGGAGAGAGCTGCGATTTTCATTCAAAGATACAACTAATCAATTATAATCAACAGAATACAACATTCAACATTTTTTTACAAATAAAATTATCATAAATTTACCCATTTTTAGTTTATTTTGATTTTCTAAATTAAAGACTGAAATTCCTATTTAAAAAGTTCTTTTTTTTAATTCTATAATTTCAAAATTTTCAAAAGTTTCAGTCTTTAATTTCAAAATAGATTCAAAATTGACTAAAAATTACAAAACGTAAATTTTGTTATTTAAATTTTAATTCAATGTAGTTGAAAAGTGTTCAATTTTGTATTCTGTCAAGAATTACAACCCTAGTAAAACGAAAAATATATTCATAATATATTAAAAATATATTAACAATATATTTTACGTTTTGCTAAGGAAATTTTACCAAACGTTGATGATCAACAAATATCTTTTTTTCATCGCAAAAGAAATATGATTTAATGAAAAAAACAATCTTAATAATGTAAAATAATCGAGACAAAAGTAATGTTTTATTTTAAGTGTTACTTAGTGTACTGTAAATATAGACAAATAATGCGCAGGATTAATCATGAACGAATCTCTCTCCCTCTATATGTCTACCACTATTTTTTCTGAAGCACGCAGTCTTAGATAGTATAATTTATGAATCTTATAGCGTAATTGACCTGCAAATGATACGCTTCAAATGTTCTCATGTATTCTTAAATAAGAAAAACTAATGCTGATCATTGAAAAGAAAAAATAAAATAAAATATGTGTAAACTCAAATAATCATGAGTAAATATTTCTCTAAAGTAAAATATGAAATAAATGAATTACTATTTTTTTGAAAAAGTATAATTTTTCTTGCGGAAGATATATGATGACATTTACAAGCAATTGTTGCCACTATTGTATGAAAGTATTCATATATCTCATATATGAATTGAAATCATTCATTCTTGCACGCCTTTCTTAGGTTTTGATTTAAGTTAATTGTGTTGTCCAAATTATCGAACGATTTATTGCAATAATAGTTGTTACTCTTAAGTTGTAAATTAATTTGTCCAATTAAAAGTTTAATAGAATAATTTAATTATTTAAACAAATCGAGGGAATATAAATCATTTCAATCATTACTGTCTTCAGTTTAATTTAAGTACTTTAAGACAACTTTCTTTTTCAGAACAAGATAGTACTGAGATTTATAAGATCACCGACGAATAATGATCATTTTAACTTTTAAGATTATATACATATTAAATATATATATATAATATACATATATATATTTTTTGTAGAAAAAAACCAAAGACCGCACAAAATAAAGTCGAGCCGAGATTAAGTGGCGCGTTAATCTCGGTACGATTGAGAGATTAATAGTGACTCAAAAAAAGCATTCAAATTGACTGTAAATAGTGTAAGCAGATGTATACATATTACTTTGGACAATGTATAGGGCTATCGTGATCTTTTTTATTGATTAAGTGAAACAAAAAAAAGATAATGTAAAAAAGGAGCGATTTCATCAGTCTCTCAGTTCTTTCAAATGTGATTGATATTCAAATGTAGTTTAGATTTTCGAGGTATAACTTTCACGAGGCACGATGAAATCGACGAGACGGCAATGATTACAAGGCACAGTGCGTGAATATTTACGTTTTTGCGAAATTATTTAATGCATTAATGAATTAGTTAATTATTTAACAACAGTCATTAGTTGTTAAAAAAAAGAAGAACTAAATATTGTAAATGATTCGTTTTGTCAAATGAAACAAAATTATAGTTTAAACAAATCTTAATATATTTCCGTTTATATTTGTAGTTATTATTGTATTATTTAATGATAAATATTTAATAATTTTATCGGTTCGTGTAAATTGTATATATTTAGTGAAATATTTCTTTCGTTCAAAGTTCAATTCATTTTCGACTGTTCAAATAACTCTGCATTTTGTACTTTTTTAAGAAAAGTCTACATATAAGTTAGATGAAACACGTTTTTTGAACAGTTGATATTTTTAAACAATTTTTAATCAATTTATCCTAGCAAAATGTAAAATATATTGCGAATATATTGTTAATATATTCTTAATACATACTTAATATATTTTTAATATATTTTTAAAGTAGGAATATACTGAAAATATATTGTTGCAATATATTCTAAATGCCAAAAAAGTAAATTTGGAGCATTTGTAAAATATATTAAGAATATATTATGAGTATGTTGAGAATATATCATGAGTATATTAAGAATATATTTGTTGTTTTGCTAGGGCAAAATTCATTTTGAATTTGCGCTGTGGCTTGGGTTTGAAAGTGAAAAATATGATTGTAAATGAAAATCGTTAATATATTATATGAAGTCAGAGTTGATAGATATATTTGTATCAAAGAAGCGTCATTGATTAGAACAAAGTCGTTTAGTTTTTATACATCGGATGAACAATGTGTAATTTTTTTCTTTTGTACGAATATATGCGTTCGCAAAAAAAAACAAGTACGGTGCCGATTGCAATGTTAAATATTGTACATACAATTGTCTCTGATTTTGATTATACTCGATAAATATTTAGGTTGTTACAACATTGCTATTATATATTAAACTATTATGCGACGATCGATAAATAATGATTATTATTAATGATTATGATTACATTATTATTATACCAATTATTTTATCATTATTCTTCATTGCTATCACTACTATCATGACTTACTGATATTACTATTGCATAATGTCATTATTATTATCATTATTATTATTTTATCTTAATATTTAATTTGTACGTTATTTATTAATTTTATCGATACAAACTATGTGTAATAAGTTTTGCCAAAGAACTTTTGCAATATCGCAGTAATGTTGTAGTAGTTCCATGTCATGATCAGCCCAAATAAGGTTTGTATAAGAAAGTTAAATGAAACGGCACAATTATGGATTTCCAAATGAAAATGCTTCTCATGGCATTGGTTCAAAATTTATTTTATGGACAAAAAAATATCGTAAAAGTGAACATTGAATTTGACTTTGTATTCGCAATGCGTGATATTCTTGTTCCGTGCGCCGCTCTTGCCGAGTCTCGCTGTTGATAATTGCAAAGAAAAACTCTGTAAATCCTTTTTAAAATAAATATGATGTTTATACGACTTATTTTTATTTTCAATCCTTATGCAAATTTAGACCCAACTTTTTTGGATTTGTTAATTAAGATTACAAATAGTTGGAATTTAAGATGAAAATATTGTTGGATTGTAAGTTTTTTGGTTTTTTTAGAAGAACAAGATTGTTTAATTTAAAAATAATGTATTTAAATAAAAATATAAATGTAGTAAAAGTTAAATTACATTAGTGAATGAATTTTTGCTTAAACTTTTGTATATAAAATATAAAAAACAATTCTACTTTGTCTTACCAACGAACACAAATCGATTATTTGTAATATTAGTATCTTAACTATTTTTATATAATATCACAACTTTTATGCAGAGATAGGTACATTTTGTTAACAAATTTAACTTTTTCAAAATTTATTAAGTTAAATATGTTGTAAAGTTAAGTTATTTGTAAAATATGTACATTTTTATTTATCTTATAATATAACTATCTTTTATCTTTATATTTTTAACAACGTGTGCCCATCACTATTTTTATGTATAATTTACTGTAACAAAATCTCTCTTTTGTTTAGGATAGATTTCTTCTTAACTTCCGGATTAGAACGAAATGGTTTTTGGACCTGCAAATAATTTATTTTATTAAATAAAATAAGTAAATTGTTTGAAATGTTTACTCGTACTATAACATTTAAAAGTAATAAGTGCTTCTTATTATTTACATTATCTTTTCCTCCGAATTGTCGTCTTTTATGATTAAATTCTTGCAACCTTTAATGCCGTGTCTGAGTTCAAATTCTGAATTATATTATTAAAACTTTTTAAAAATGAAATTATGCTATAAAACACTAATGGAATAATATAGTTGATTCTATATTTAATCAATATTGAGAAATATGTTGAAAAATATCTTAATATTGATTAAAATATAGATATAATAAGGAACCGAAACATTTCTATGAAAACAGTATTTAATTAATATTAATAATGTAATATTTGTTTAATATTAATTTTCTTATAGAGTAAAATATTGCTTTTAACAAAATAATTTAAAAAGAATATATTTTCAAATAAAATTCTAAGAAAATTCGTTTCATGATACCTTTTAAGATTGACGTTAACGTCGTCATTGAAAAATGTCAAATTGTTTTCGTATTTCTGTCAATGACTTCTTTTTCCATCTTTTTCCAGCTTAATTATGCTTAATTCGTCAGAAAAACTCAGATACTTACGTTTATCTTTTTGCATTAGCGTAACATTAATAACATTTTGCAAAAAAAAACAATCTTTTATTATAAATTTGATGGCGTATTCGCTAAGCATCCAGTACAATTCTTTCGAATGTTTTGTTCTGGAAATTGTGGAATGCGTGTTCACAAACTTCAACATTCATATAAAATAATAATGTTAAACAGAATACGTGTTCATAAAGTACATTTTTTTTAAATAATAATGTTTGTACTTGAATACGTGTTCACGAAACATTATTATAAAATAATAATGTTTCACTAGAACGCGTGTTCAGACAAATTTTTCGTATGTTAATTTTTAACCTAAGTCATACGTTTTTG
>JABFPJ010005962.1:0-11518 GCA_022817425.1 Gryon sp. ZL-2020
ATTGTATCAATATTTTGGAGCTTATTATTATGTCAAAATCGATCCAATCAAATGTGCTTTATATTGAGTTGTCAACATTAACTCAATGATCAATTTTGTTGGGTTAATGGTATTTTTTGGCCCCGTGCAGGCGTAACTTCTTAGTATCGAACTTTCAGAGTAAATTTACTGAGTAGTTGACAAAATTTGATTCAAATAATTACCCTTTACGGAAAACACACTTGAGCATGTGTCTATCAGCGTTGACGACTTTGTGCGCTTCATTTCATTATCTCGGAAAACTCGAAAGAAACGATTAATGGCGCGCGCAAATGTTGCGAATCAATGGCCCGTTTGTTTTCTCACGTACAGAGAACGGGGCAAGCCGCTTTGTCAGCGCCTCTCGCTGTCTACTTTTGCCGTGACGCGCGTATAATTAACGCTACATTTCCTTCAGCGCTACGCTCGACGGGAGCTTAACCGAAGTGTTTCCGTTTTCCTTGACACATCGTCGAAATTGAAACGCTGGTACGCAACTTACAAGAAGAAGTAATTAGTCAGTTTGCAATCGCATTTAAATGATGTTTTTCTCTTACTTTCTTTTTAAGCCACCCATTTCAGCCTACCTGCTGTTCCTATCTTTTTGCGTCGCCGCTTTTTTAGGAGAAAGACAAAAAAAAACGTTGAGACAAGGCAAATATATTCTTTGAAATGAGATTCTTTGCTCTCGTGGGCTTTACCTCGGTCGAAGAAGAGAGGAGAGACAAACAAAACTTCAGAGAGAATCCGCCTCAACGAAATACTGTTTCTGCATATATTCGCGAGATAAACCCCGCGTAATATGCTGCCAGATCCATGTATACATCAAATTCCACACCCGCGTATTTGCTTGACGAATAATTATGCAACGAAAAATTTGCATTCTTAATAAGAATTCGTGCTACGGAATAATTATTGAAACTGCAGTTAGTACAATGTACATCAGTGATGGCTTATTTTGCTTAAATTTAGATATTTTCCTATTATTTTAATAATCTGAAGGGAAAAGGGTTAACGTTAATAGAAAATATCCATGAATTTATCATCTTGCTACTTATAACCGAAAGGCTATTTATAATTGCAGTTTTTGTAGTATTAATTAAAAAATTATTCTAAACATACATTACTTTTTAAATCTCCATCAACATAAAATCTTTCACAATTGGTAAAAAGTTTCTGAATTTAAGTGAAATGTATACTACACACAGAAAATTATTCTTTCAAAAATTACTATACTAGATAGTAAAGAAGGGATAAAATCTGTTTTGTGTAATATTCGCTGTATTAAAGAGACAAAAATATCAGAATTATTTGAGTTTTTACAATACAGTAATTCAATATATCTAATACAGTATTGTACAAATTCAAATAATTCTAATATTTTGTTCTCTTTAATACTGTAAACATTACATAAGAAAAATTTTATCCCGTCTTTACTATCTAATATAGTAATTTTTGAAAGAATAATTTTCTGTGTTTAATAGAATTTCAGAGGAATACTTATTGTTGAAAATAATTGATACATTAAGTATTATACACTAACCACAAAAAAAGCCGGACAAGATGTTTTTACTAAATTTTAAGCAAAATTCAAACTAACGTAACTTTTCAAATTTCTATCTGATTTGGACGTTTTTTTTCGAACTTGTTTATAAAAGCCTCTACTTTACGATGCTTAAGTTGAAAAATGAGTCTTACTTTTGCTACACGGTGAATATTTTGAAGAACTAAAACAACTTTTTTTTGTAAATTTTTGCAAACTTTAAACGCTTGTACAGTAAAAGTTGTCAAGTTTCACACAACTCTGCGTACTGTCATTGTAAAGTTATCTTCTATTAAGTCTATCATCTTTTTCTGAACAAAATCAAAAAAAAGTTGTTGATTCGATGGATTTTAAGAAAGATAGAGCAGTTTGAAAAAAAAACTCAATTTTGCGTATAAATCACTATAAAATCCTTACAAAAAACATGTTCTTAGTTTCTTCACTTTTTTGTTAACTCTTTCAAAAGGAACATAAATTTTCATAAAACAAAGTTAAAAAGGAAGGTTTTACATTCAATTTAAAAAATGTCTAAATCGGATGGAAATTATGGATTTTACAGTGCTTTATACGCAAAATTGTGTGTTTCTTTTTAACTGTTCTGTCTTTCTCAAAATCCATCAAATCAACAAATTTATTTTTGTTTTGTTCCGAAAATGATGAACTTTACAATGAAAGTATGTAAAGTTGAGTAAACTTTGCTAACTTTTACTGCACAAGCGTTTAAATTTTGGAAAAAATTTAATGATTAATGAAATTCATTTGATATTCATGCATTTAGTTCCCATCCACTTCGAAAAAATAGATTTCACGTGTTCATCGTAATTCTAGGGGCATTTTTTATTCGCGATTTAATTAGTTGTGCACTTGAACATTTGCCCAGGCAGAAATTGCCAATATTTAGACCACTTTACAGTCGTAACAGTATCTTACCAACATTGGCAAACGACATTGTCCATCAACGTTGCACCAACATATGATCCACTTTGAGCCAACATTGAATCAACGTTAGTCAGCCCACATTGGTTGCCAACGTTGTTACAACTAAGAACGTATGTCGGTAGATGATATCGGCAGCCTATGTTTGGCCAACATTTTACTGACTTTAAATGCCAATGTTTCTGGCGAGCGTAACACGCCAACGTCAAAGCTATTATCGGCCCGATGTTGATCAACAATGCCGAAACGACTTTGCCAACGTCGTGCCATCGTCGAAACGACTGAAATTTTCCGGTTGGGTGGTAACATGTTCAGTTTCGATAACGTTAACCAGAGATGGAAAATGTGTGTTTTACTAAAAACAACAAATCTTCATCGTAAGTTCGGTTTCATTTATAAAGTATATGTAATATAATAAATTAACAAATAATTAATGACATTCATTTGATAATCATGTATTTAGTTCCCATCCAATTAGGTTGTAATTATAAGTTTGTACGCAACAACTTACCTCTAAATTATGCCAATTTATGTAAATTTATTAAGAACTGACATTCGTCTATATAAAATATCATAATATATCTATGTTTATGTGTACATAATACTTAACAATGCTGAAATTAGTTAAGTGAATATCATTATCCGACCTTTAATAAATAGCAATTCATTATTTAATAATATCTTCTTAACATTATTAACAAAATAATAGAATTTATTTGAATACTTTTATTTCTAATAAACCTAATTTACAACACAATTTAATTTATTTAATTTATATAGACATCATATTTTCAAATTAAAAACATTATTTCTAATTCAAATGTTATTTAAACTAAACTTGAATTAAATTTAAAATTATATATCGAATTCAAATTGAACCTGAACCTAGATTTCATGTTAAAGGTATATAATATTAGATTCGTATTCGCAATCATCACATATCAATTCTGTAATAGCTTTAAATAGTTTAATATAGAATTGTAATTGAAACTAGTGGATTAAAATTGTTCATTATTATGCAAATGTAATCCAAATAGTACGCTGTTTATTATAATTTAGTTATTCGTAGAAATATTTAGCATGTTCGGAATAGTGGGTAGATTCAACTTACCAGGTTAGGCTAAACAAATAATCAGATCCAACTCATGTTCGATTAAATAATTTACACTGAACGAAAAATGTCATAGTTACTCGAACCATGCTCGTTAAATTTATCTTTAACTAAGACTTTTTTTGGTTAATATTACTATGCTAACTGGTTATATATGTATTAGTTCCTAGTTAGCCTAACTAGGTATGTTGGTTACAGTAACCAGAAATCTCTTGTTAAAGACAATTTCAACCAGGTTTACTGGTTGTTTAAATTGAAAATTTGGTTCAGAGTATGGATTATTTAGTGACATTACTAAATTGTCACTAAATAATCCAGTCAAACATGAGTTCGATTGTATTATTTGTATGATCTAACCTGGTAGATTGAATCTACCTACTATCCCGAACATGCCAATATTAATTTATTTGAATGAATATTCTTCATTAAATCATCGTTAATCAATGGTTGCAAATTTTCTTAGTAACTATTCTCATGAATTAACGTACTTGTCTCTCAGCATTTAAAATTTTATTATAGTTTATCTTATTTCTAAGACTATTGATTTTCTGTAAAAAATAAAGTCTTTAAAGTTGCAGTTTTTGAGTTAACATGATCTTACATTGGACAGTTTTTATCTTATCTCCTCATTGTTATTTTATCAGCTGAAAATCATTATTATCGTTTGTACGTCTTCAATATACTTAGTGAATCTCGTATTTTTGTCGGCTTTTAAATATTTAATTAGAGCCGCTTCTAGCCTCAAAACCACTTCGACAAAATAGATTCCACGTATCCATCGTAATTCTAGGAGCATTTTTTATTCCCAATTTAATTAGTTGTGAGCTTGGAAAATTTGGTAACATGTTCACTTTAGATAACGTTAACCAGAGATAGAAACTGTGTGTTATACTAAAAGCAAAAAATCTTCATCGTAAGTTCAGTCTGATGAAACGTTATTAGAGAAGCAATCTAAAGTCCTCTCAAATGTAGAACCTAATCCTATTTTCAAGCTAATCAAAGAGTTAAGCTCCAAAGTTTTCACAAAAATCTAAATTTTGTTCCTCAAGTATTTTCGATTAACACATTTTTTAATAGATTATGCATGTTACATAAATTACTATATTCTTCTTACTGCCAAGTCATATACATAATACAATTTATATAACTGATACAGCGTATATTTCTTTTTATGTATTATCAAATCGAACTTTCTACTACTTTTCTAAACTTTTTAATTATTGAAAAAGATCCTTCTAACAAAAATTGATATATTTTCAAGATAAAAATCGAATCCATTAATTTAACAACATGTTCCAATTTTTTTATTCATATTTCAAAGTATAACGAAGTATATTCAAGAGCTGTTGGTACTTAAACAAACAAAACTAGTCAGTGCAACACGAAATATTGTACAAACATTTTCAAATGGAATGAAGTTATTGCAACTGTATCCCTTTATTTTTTTTACCTATCATATATATATATATTTAAAAATAAAATATAAGTATATATTCAGATACGATTGTCCCGTCTTTATAAGTGCGTTCTGTAGCTAGTGATTTTCCTTTTAGTAATTACTTGTCTAGTAAAAGGAAATTCTGTTTGTCAATCGTGGCTTTATTAAAATACACACTTATTTTAACGTCTATTATGACATTCAAATGAAAGGCTATATGATACTAAAGTTGCACGAAAAAATAGCAAAGAAAAAACGAGGGACAAAAGCAAGTAAATTTACAAAAAATTGGGAATTGCATATTTAGTAAGCACTAGTAGTAAACACTAACAAAGTAGATGACGTCTGTATCTAAATATTTTAAATTCCGATTAATGCATCATAAATATAACAGTAAACCATTATCAACGCAATTAATTGGTCTAATTATTTACTCTCGTACTTTTTTCTTGTACATTTTAAACTGAACTTTTTAATTCTTAGTTATATATTGAGAGTCTACAAATTAATTTCGTACTGAACTTTAAGACTTCCACTAAATGTGATTAAGTGACTAAGAAAATGTTGCTTTCGATTACTTTTATTAAACATTTTTTCCGTAATTTTTATATTTTTTTATTATGTTTCAAGTTTAAAATCATTTTTCATAACACGTGCTCTGGGAACTTATATTTTATGTAATAAGTCACATATTACGCTGCTTCAATTTTGCACACCCATAGTAACTTCAGAATTATTTTGACGGACAAAAAAAGTTAGCTGAAATGAATTGATCAGTTCATCTAGTGCGGTTGCACAGTAAACACAGACTCCGCTCTCGCTGAAGCTAAATGTCCCGTTTGTCTTAGCCACAACGCATTATTCGTCAAGAGTGATGTTAGTATTAAACGTTCGAACACTCAGTTTTTCTTAGCTGCGACAACTTTCCTGCTTCGTAATGTACGATACTTTTTGTAACTTGGTACCGAAAACAGATTCTTTACAAACACAAAACACTCGCAAAAGTGACTGATTTCCTGTCTTCGGAAAAATTTGTTTTTTCATCCTCGTTACAAAAAGTATCGTACATTACATTTCGCTACTAGGTGGGAAAGAAGTCGGAGTGGTATTAGGCGAAGTCCAGTATCATTCTAAGGAAATACTTTTCTGCCTAGTAAAATAATACACTGCTTATAATAATTTGCTTGGAAAATAAATTTTTCTAATATATCTCAATGATTAAACAATGAAAAACATCTTGTTAACTCAATTACGACTCGTTGACGATTCGTTAACGCCATTATCGAAGTTTTTAACTGGGAAACTATTAAACATTTAGATAATGAAAGTGAATAAAAGTTATATCAGTTTTTAATACAAAAAAATACTGTTCGACACAATAAAAAGTCTAATTTTTAATAGAGATTAAATCAAGAAAATTTCTTTCAAAAAAACGTTTTTTAAGAAGATTCTTCTAGTTGATTTAATGCGGATATAACGCGTTTGTTTATCAAGGTTCAAGTTTCAAAACAATAGAACTAAACTGAAAACAATAAAGAGAAATAGAGCAGAGTGTTGAAAAAATATAATTTCATTTACAACATTGTTTGTCATTTTTTTGCTACCATGTATGTGACGGTGAATAGTTTTATAGATTTCAAAATATGTTCAATAGGTAAAAGTCAGTATAAGTCGTTAATCCGTAACTTTTAAAATGCATCATCATCAGTTTGCACGCATCAATGAGATCTTTTAAAATTCGATAGGTATTGTAAATATCAATACATACAGTAGCATTCGTTGCATACAGTGCTATGATCATTCGTAATTCAAACTTCGAACAAGAAATCTGTTGTAAAATAGTTAAAGTGATTTTGGGTGTATAAATTTGTCATGTCATAAAACTGACTTTATGCGATTAACTTCATAACGAAGACTAAATATCCGTGTATTTGAAAGCTTGAATGTATGATTAGAATAAACTCAATTTCAGTTATCATAATTCCACAATTATTAACATGAAATGCAACATCTAAATTGCCACATTTAATTTCACTTAAGGCATTATATAACTCCAATTTAAATATAATTGCGCATTAGCAATTCATCGAATAAAGTTTCTCATCACATGCAAAATTTCACTAAAGAGTTGTCGAAAATATAATTCATCGCAACGTTCGATCAGAAACGTCAGATATTTCCTATCATACATTTCCGGATTGACTCATATCCTACATGTAGCAGAGCGTTGCGTAATCAATGATTCTAACATGACTGGCTGCAAGAAGATAACAATTTGGGCTTTGCGCAGGCAAGCGTTTCAACCCTGATTAGCTCTCGTCTGCCTCGGAGTTGATTCAATAGAGGCACACAATAGGTTCGCAAGAATCAGTGCAAATCTGTACATGCGCACACTTACTCTGCAAGTAAAACGAAAATATAGTCTATGAACTACATTCATTCATTTGTAATGCACGACAATGATCCCTTTAAGGAATACTTATGTGATGACCACCACACAAAGACATAAATTTGGTCACGATGTAATTTCGTCATGCTTCAATTAAGTCAGCATTATCATTCCATAGAATTATTGATAGTTTATATTATAAATAGAAAAAATAAGTAGTTGATTATTCATTTGTACCTATATTAATTCAAAAAATAAATTAATATGTAAAATATCATACCCCTATGACCCCTTCTCTATGACCGCTTATGACTCTTAGCTAAATTCCTAGTTTCATCCGAGGTATCTCTATAAACTCTTTATGGGCACTTAATGGACGGCCTAAAAAAATTCGCATAAACTTTCTGTAAAATCCCTATAAACTCCATATTAACTCCATATAAGCTCCCTACAAGCACCCTGTAAACTTCCTTTAATCTCCCTATAAACTCCTTTTAATCTCCCAATTAACTCCGTATGAACCGCTATGACACCCCTTATGACATTCCATATGACATCCCCTATGACACTTGAGGGGTCACAACAATGACATAACAAATTATTTTTTCTAAAAATCTAGTGCAAATATTGCAAAAAAACGAAGTCTACGACACTTTGAAGACATAGGACTATGTTCTCTGAAAATTTAATTTAAATTGGACCGGAAGATTTTGCATGATTGACATACAAACAAACATATTTTTAATTTTATATATTAGTATGGATAAATTGATTGTTTATTATGACCTCCTTATGACCTCCTTACGACCTCCTTACGACCCCCGATATATTTTTCGTTTTGCTTTTCAGGAAAATTTCAAACTGTGAAGGAAGTTTGAAAAATGTGTGAAAAGTTTTCGAAAATTGTCTGAAATAACTATGAATATTGTTTGAGATCCTCTTGACAACCTTCGCAGAACCTCGAAAAAAAACTCCAAACCACTTCCAGAAAACTGTATTGCTTTTGACAGATTTTTGTAGCTTAACTTTAAATAATTTTCGGAAATCTTTTATATTTCTCCAAAATAGGGATGGGCGATTATTTGAAAATAATAGATTATCGGATAATCGAATCAAACAATTAAAAAAATCATTCTCAATTAATCGATTTTAAGTAATCGATTATATTAATTACTAGCTGAAGCCCCGGCTTCGGCCAGGCGAAATCCTGTGACCCCAAACTTCCTGAAAACTTTCTAACAACCCCCTGACAATCCCCCGACAATCACCCGACAACCCCCTGACAACCCCCCGACAACCCCCTGACAACCCCCCGACGACCTCCGACAACCCCTTGATAATCCCCTGACAATCCTCCGATTACCTCCTGACAACCGCCTGACAACCGCCGAAGGAGAGGGGGTCCAAAATCGAAAAAAAACTTTTTCAAAAACTACTTTATATATCGCAATTTTATACAGCCTACGGCATTTTGGAGGAATCAGCTAGTTGCTCTTGAAATTTGAGCAAAATCGGTTCGGCAGATTTTGTCTGATTGACATACAAACAAACAAACAAACATACAAACAAACAAACAAACAAACATATTTTCAATTTTATATATTAGTATGGATAAACAAATAAATATTAATTATATATGCAATTAAGAAATATGCAATCGTTTGAACACCAAAAAACTTATATACATTATGGCTTATAATTATTGTACATATACATGATAAAATTATGTCATGTCAATTTATAATCACATTTTGTATATACGAAATTCGCACATAAAAAATACACAATTAATTTATATAACTCGTACAAATGCAAATATAACAGAAATACATCATAGTATTACTTAATAATACTAATGTCAATGTAAAAAATGTACAGTTAACATATATCAGAATTTTTGTAATAATAATTCATATTTTTTGTACATACTGTGTTCATAAATTCTTAAATAACGATATAGAAATAGAGAGGGAGATATTCAGATTCTATAGATATAGTTTATATGCCAGATTATGCTCTGCCTGCCGCAAATATGGCTCAAATATAATCACAATTTTGAGCAAAAAATGTAATCTTGTGAATTGACAATGCATTATGCATGTAATTGTCAATATAAACACATTTTTGGAAATATTGTTAGAAATGACTTCGTATATGCTTCATACGACGACTTAATTCAATTATTAAAACAATTTAAATATCCTATTTGAACAGTTTCTACTGCATTAAGCATTATATTTAATTTATTATTCCACAGGAATGAGATTATTCGTAAATTACACACATAAATTTGTCCGATTCGTCCGATCACACCAACGTGGTTCAGAAGTCTTAAGCCGGTGATCCCGTAAACATGTATGTGTGAAATCCAAGCGAGTCCAACGATCATCCATCTATGTAGATGGGTTGTCAGGGGGTTATCAGGGTATTATAAGGGGGTTATCAGGGGATTGTCGTGGGGTTGTCAGGGGGTTATCATGGGGGTTGTCGGGGGTTGGTCAGGGGGTTGTTTGGTGGTTGTCATGGGGTTGTCAGAAAGTTTTCAGGTTTGGGGTCACAGGGAAAGTTTTCAAGTTTGGAGTCACAGGGTTTCGCCCGGGCGAAGCCGGGGCTTCAGCTAGTCTATACTAATATATAAAATTGAAAATATCTTTGTTTGTTTGTTTGTTTCTTTGTTTGTATGTCAATCACGCAAAATCTACCGGTCCAATTTGAACCGAATTTTCAGAGAATGTAGTCCTATCTCTCCCAAGGGTTGTAGACTTTTTTTGCAATATCTGCACAAGATTAAAAAAAAATTTTTTGCGTCATAGGTGCACACCTATGTGTGTGCACACACTTGTCGATTTCCTACCTCAAATATAGAATACAACTTAATTGAAACGTATATAATTTGGAGATTTCATTGCATTTCATGATAATAAACTTTTAATATTTGCCCAACACCGCTATATGTTTCCACTTGCTTTCTTTTTCACATCGATTGTATAAGTAGTTTTTAAATAAAAAAAAAACAATTGAAATGTTTACTAACAATATACAAAAACACGATTAGCAACAATATATTTTTTTTGTATCTTTTAGTTTACTGTATACAATCATTATATTGAACATATTTCAAATTATATTCTTATAGTACATTTCTATTAAAACTTAATAAATAAAAAGAATCAATGTAATCGGATTAATTATTTTCTTTATAAGAGAATTAAAGTTAAAAGTTACAATCGAATCACTGTAGAATTAAAGTGAAGCCGATAATCCGATAATAATCTGTGTTTTAATTAATTAATTATTACTGGGTCAATGATTTTTATCGTTTGATATACTTTTAACGACGTGAACTATCATTCAGAATGATACTTTCTTGATCAGATTGTTATTCTTTATTACATGTATTTATACTTATGCTCAAGTTTTCGTAAAAAAACAATTCTCCGCATTGATTATAATAATATAAAAACGTATGCTAGTTGATCATGGTACATTTATTCAAAGTAAAATTGTTCTTCAATATTAAATGCGATGCATTATTCAACTACACTTCAATTTGTGACTTCATCGAGTTTATTTCTTTGCTTCTGTACTTGCAATTTTCTTTTCCGCTCAAAAGTTTTGACTTGCTTTATTTTGAATTTCTATGCTTTTTTCACACGTTATTTAATCGTAACCTTAGGAAATAAGTATATAATTTACACTTTTTCTTTCTTTCAATTTCAATTGTTATTTTCTTAATTACTACACAATGTTGTAATATATTATAATCAAATAACTATAATTACACTCTCCGTATGAGAATTTTAGAAAAAAACTATAAATAGCTTTTTATGCATTATTAGATCGTAAATTTGAATATCTGCATTTACTCGAGACACAATCTAGTGTAACATGTCCAACGAAGTAGCAGAACGCGCTACCTCGTGACAACGACAGAGAGGCGTACGCGCTCAGCTGTCTACTGAGCGTCAGCTTGTCATGCGCATGCGTAGATGCTTTTTTCAAAATACATGCTTTCTTTTCTTAAAATATATCACTTTTTTAGTTTAAATTTGAAAAATCTAACCTGATAGGTTTGTTCATCCA
>JABFPJ010005963.1:0-11515 GCA_022817425.1 Gryon sp. ZL-2020
GATATGTATATATATATATATATATATATATATATATATATATATATATATATATATATACATGTGTGCGTATTGCTTGTATGTATATACACACATACGGTAGTATTGGCGTAAAGGTGTGCGTTTTCCATTCTGTGAACTTGGTTTGGAGGGAGAGCTCGAAGGGACCGAGCGAGCGATGTCGACGGTTGAAGGCAGGGAGAGAGGCACAGTTGGGTGGAAAAACCAACCCCGGGGGGTGTGGGACGCGAATGTGAGAGAAATAAGAAGAAAGTCCTGGAGCCGCGGAGGAGACGCGGCGATCTAGGTCGAGACTGGTCGTCGCCGGCGTCCCGGCGTCTGGCGCCTCGCTCTTGCGAATTTTGAAGGGGGGAAAAAATCGAAATGCAAGACCGGGGCTGTTCGTCCTTTTTTGCACGACTTCTTTTGCGATGACGTTGTCGCATTTAAACGATGTTTCTGGGTTATGTTCGTAGAATCAGCCACAGACATTATCTTCTTTAACAAATGCGCAGGGTTCACTACACTGGAGTCGCCATTTCAATTTGCGATACCACAATTAATCGTTGCTAACAATTTGGCTCAGACTTATCTTATGCTTGTGTAAAGTTTTGGTGAAAATAAACATTGATCGTCGCTAAGTTTTATGGACACTTTTATGAGGACCGTGATAGCGACATGCTCGACGATTAAAGGTTGTTTCGGAGAACGACACGCGACGGTGTAAAGTCAGTAACGGGAAAAACCGCCAAGCGTTACGGAGAAGTTAAAAGTTAGTTACACAGGAGGTTCCCCTCATCTGCATATCCGCACCCTTTTCTCAGCCCCCGCTCGTCGCTCGACAGCCACCGGCGGACTGCTCAACAAGTGGTTCTTCAGTTTAGCGCCTGGCTTAGCGCTTCTTTAATTTTCCGCGCCCTTTCCGCGCCGTCGACCTAGTCAACACAGCCGCGTCGACTTCTTCGTAATCCGAAATGTTATTTGATCTCAAACGCTAATGCTTCAAGCTCTATCCAACTACAATCTGATTTCATTTTCTTTTGCCTCTTTAGTTCTTTCTGTAACTAAATGATTTATATTTTTTCTACTTCTTTGCTCGTTGCTATTTTTATTTTTGTTTATTTCAAATTTATATCTTTCCTTTTTTCCTCGTCAATGTATTCTCGTTGCGTAAATTATGATTATACGACAAAAGTACGAACAAGTTTTATAAGGCGACATAGACGATATAACTTACGACTCGTTTTATAGATACTTTGCATGTGAGTCTCCAGACATTTTTATGTATTTTTTATCGTACAGTTTGGACTCAATACTTTTGTGGTACAACATGCCTAGCTTTTTGTGCATTCGAAACAACGTGAATTCACTTAGCTAAAAAGTTGCGGAACGAAATTCAATTTCATTTTGCTTTCGTAATTCGTTTGCTAGGCAGATATAAATTTGTTCAAATAACATCTGCATAACGTGTGTTCCATTAAATTTAATTATCCTTGTCGGCATGATAATTAGACGAACGAATGGACCCATTATCTAGTCCAAATGTCAAATCGCAAAATTCATTCGATAAAATTACACACTTATTCATTAGTCGTGCAATGCCGACGATTATCGGACGAACAACTTTTGCCTCGTTATATTGTAACTTATCAAGTACTTCGTGTTACACTCGCTGATAAATTAATCATCGATTCGCCATTAATCAAACTCTCTTGGCAAAGAAATAAAGGGATGGCATAAGAAATAAAAGAAATCAACCAACCGTTCTTTATTTAAATTCAACGTTGTATAAAATAAACAATACAAAGATCAAATAAAAGAAATTTTATTAACCACATTTAAAATCAACAGTACACATTTATTTCTCCTGCATATTTTGTAGATATTTTTTGAGCTGCGATATTTAATGCGACACACATTTACGCGGATAATTTATATAGATCGCTCCATCTCTTTTCCCATTTCTCTTCTCAACTAGGCTACGATGTCCTCAAGGGTGGCTTCTCACGAGATATAATGCGTGTGTACATACACAAATAGAGGGCGGAAAAGTACAAAAATGGAATATAAGATGAGGGCCCTCTAGAGAATGAGGAGGAGGCGGCAAGAAACGGCATAAATAAGGAAGCAAAGGGTGCTCGAAATACGGCCAATTGTTCCGCGTTCTTTTCCGGGCGCCGCCCCAAAAAACCAAAACACAAATAATATTATGCCCGATCCCACCGCAGGATAAATAGGCTTTGCAACGGTCCCCGCAAGGTCATCAGTTCGTCGTCGCTGGTGTGAATCGATCTGCATGTCAATGGAATAATGGCAATTGTGAATGCACCGTTATATACAGCTACTTTACTCGCTTCCAGATACCAGACCTCGAGGATTCGCATATACCCAGGCGGTACGGTATTTTCGGTGATGTCTGTCTGTCTCTGACCTATCCTCAAAGCTGATACCACTCCAAGACCTTCGATCTACCTGCCGTACCTTTCTTTCTCCTATTGTGAGATTCGTTTTCTTTGGGTGGAGTACAAATGCTTGTGTATTTATTTGACTCGTGTCTTCCTTAAAGCGAAATTGCATAGATTGTTACGATGTCGCTCAGCATAAGAAAAAAATACGATGCACAAGATTGGACGTTGGAACGGACGAGCGATAAGACTTGTAGAGATGTACGGAAAAGGAATTTTGATTTTTCAAGTTGCCTTACGATGCTTCTTATGACGACGGCTTTGAATGCATTGACAAATTGGATTTTTCGAGTTGCAATCGAGTTGCCAATTTGGAGGTTTAGGTTAGTGTTTTTAATATAAGTTTTTGTACGTCTTATTTTCCAACTTGTTATATGTTGGGAATAAAGGAAAAATGAAAAAATAAACATTTGTATCTAAAACTTATAAATTGCGCATAGAGTTATTTTATTATATAATTGAATTATTAAATAACTGTAGCTTTTGTATCAAATACTATGACAAATATATTATATTTCAATAAGAAAAGCAATATTATTTCTAAATTTGCTCGAACGTTGATAAATGTTGAAAAAACAACCATTTATCATCATATAGCACAAAAGTAAGAAAAGTGAACTATTTAATTTAGTTTACAATGAATTTACACACAAATAAACATCAATTTTTCAAATTTCATAATTATTGAAATAGAAGCAGCATTTGATGACATAAAATATGGTTTATTTGTGAAACTAGCGGATATTTAGTTTTGGAGAGAAACTAGGACAGACCTGTTTAGATGCCGAAACTGTGTCAATTTAAGCGTATTGTAGCGATGAGCTAAAGTACGTCGTGTCAAGCAGATACGATGAGTAAACATCCCGGAAATTCAAGAGGAGCTAGGGCACTGAACATTTTGGCAGCTTCATCTTTAACGTATCGACATGTGATCAAGCTTGAATGGCAGAAAAAAGACGTCTCTATCGTTTACAATTCACTTCTTCATCCGACATGACTTAATTCAATAAACTGAAGAGATGGATAGAGTGCAATTCTGAAGTTTACTTTCATTGTGTGCGTGAAGTTTTTTAAATGAATAACAATGTGCCCATAAAGCAAATTGAGATAGATTTTTTCTCTTAAAAACTAACAAGTTATTTATTCTAATATTAATCTTCTCTTTTATCTCATGTTCGTAAAGTAATTTTAATTTCACTGATATATAAAATTGAACTTGAAATAGACGTTTGATTCAAATTCATTTGTATTTACAACAAGCACTTTTGATTGATATGTAAAATTTGAAATTTGTGTAATCAATACATTCTTTGCAAACAAACACAATCATACAACTGAAAAAGACAGTAAATTTGGAATCGACAATCAGCTTGCGGGCAGAAAACGTGCGATATAAAAGGGAAATGTATGGGCAGGAGTAAATAAAGTCTAATCTGTACTGACAAATTGGCAGTAGTGAAAAGCAAAGTAAAATTAGTCAGAATGAAGGCTAGTCAATACATCATCGAAGACGTTTGTAAAATCTGTTGATTTGGCATGGTTGAAGTCAGGACCGAACGAATTCAACTGTTGTAGTGTTGAGATCAAAGCCCAACATTGTCACGACCTAGACTTAATACTGGCATTCTGAGATGCATTTACAAGGATCTCGTGTGGCTATATACGTAGGCAAAGTGTGGCTGTATATTCATGTGCACATACACACACACATACACACCTACACACACAGGGAAAGGGCTCGCGTGCCGAGTTTGCATCGGCAGAGTAAAAGTACCTTGAGCGAAGAATAGATAAAGAAAAACGAGAAAGTCAACGACGAAGAAGCAGCGAAAGAAGAACAGTAACAAGCACTTTCGGGAAAAAAGTATGAAAAAGGAGGAAGAAAGAGAAGAAAGAGACATAAGAAAAGGAGAGGATAAGAAATGAGGTGGCGCGCGGGCGCGTAGACGTAGACGTTGTTCTTTTTTGTATGGGTGGCCGATCTTGGGTCGGGGTGAAGGGAAGAGACGAGGACGTATGCGCAGGCTGCACCGCGCAGCCGATAACCCTCAACCCCTTCCGGAGCCACCCTGCATCCCGAAAGCTGGCGCTTTCGCGAAGACGGCGAAAACGGCTCCCCGCGACGTCTCTCGCCCGCTCGCGCGCCACGCGACAGTCTTATTATTTCCATTTTTCCAATTCGTGGGTCGTGCGCCCCTCTCTCTCTCTCTCTCTTCTTCTTCGGCATCCCTCTCCGTGGCGGCGACGGTGGCGGCGGCGACCATGGGCGCGCAATACCTATATTTATCTGTTTCTTCGCGGGTACCTCTCGGCGTTTTTTCCGCGCTCTCTCTTCGTCTTTCGCGCGCGCGTCGTTGGGCTTCTTGGATGCGCTCCTTCTTCAATTCCCCTGGTCCCCCCGCGGCGCCAAGTCGAGCAAAAAGGAAGCAAAAGAGAGCATCACGACGACGACTACGACGACGACGAGGGCCGCGGCGAAGCGTGCGCGCCTTTCCTTGGCAGCGCGGAGAGAGCGCCGGCTTCCGCTTCCTTATGCTCCGCCGCGAACTGCATCAACCAGTCGCGCGGTTCGCCCGGTCGCGCTCATATAAGAAAAAGGAGCTTCCGAGGGACGCACCGAAAAATTGCACTATTTAAATTTAAATACAAAAACAAGAGAGACGACAAAACAAGAGAGAGAGCCGCAGGTTATGAGCGAGTTATGAACAAGCGCGCGTGATCGAATCGCGGCTTCGATCGGCGTGAACTCGCGTACGTGCGTGCGTGCGTGCGTGCATTTCGCGTTGATTAATCGCGAATGTCGCGCGCGGGCATGTTTGCGACAACGCCGCGGACATGAGCGACACGAGCGGAACAGGGCTCGGTCGGGCGCCCCCAATGCCCCCAGGTACTAGGGGGAGGCAGCACCAACTCTCTTGAGAACCAAATTAACCGATAATTGATAATTGATCGGTCAAACCAAAGTTCCTATTTTACACCCTAGTAGTATTTACGAGTTTAAGTCGCGTCCTACGTCACGCACGTTGAAACCTCGTGGCCGGGAGCGAGTTGCACTCCCGCGCTAATTAGCCAGCCAATTAGAAACGGCCCTGCGTAATGAGCTGCGCGCGCAAAGTTCCTAAACTCAAAACACGGCGTCCTCGTGTGAGCGGACAAGTTGAATTGTACAATACTTTTACGGAGAACAAGACCATGCATAGAATATTCGCACGCCGGCTAAGAGGATAGCTAGACATTCTAACTAGCAAAGACTTGAGAACTGAAGCAGCCGAGCAAAATCTTTTCTCAACCAACGGTACAAACTAATCAAGAACGGATTACGCACCAATCTGCAATCGCATCTGCATTCCTGTCCGGCACTCACGAGCAATAATAAACCCCTTTTACCCCGAGCTGGTCGCCGAGTCGGGGTTGCCCAACTATTTCGTACTTAACCCTCAACGAGCAGTTTTATGAAGTTCATCTATTAGAGATTAACGAAGAAACGAGAAGATATATATATTATATATACAAATACATAAGACATATAAATATATTCTATCTATATACACTATACATCAGAATTCATTTATATATACTTATATATATTATATACATATATTATATAATTGATATACATAGCGATCTAAAACAGATATAATATTTTACAACGTATAAGAAAAGAACGAAGTATTTCCTAAAATATTACTTAAGTCAAGGATAAATGACTAAGAGGATTATAATCGCAATATTGATATAAGAAAACAAAGATTAATTGATTACGTAGAACCAACTAAAGTGGTGTTTTTTAATACGCCGACAGCGAGGAACATGTCAACCGTGAGCATCGTGTCAAATTCGTCGGTCGAGGTTGACAGTGAATCGTCAAATGATGAAGTCTTGAGCAAGGACGAGACTCGCGGTGAGCAAAAGTTCGAGCGATTCCTCCCGAACGAATTGTACAAAAGTCTTCTGGCAAGCGCCGTGCTTGGCAAAACCGTCCTTAATCGCAATCTCAATTTCAAGGACAACTTTGCTCATTTGAAAGACAACCTCAGCGCGCTTGACGCACTCAAGGAACTAAAGGACCTTAAAGGTCTCACGGTTAGCAGCGTCCCGGCTTTCCCGCGAAATTTCGCACTCAGACGAGATGAACAGGATGAGGTTAGACAAGCTACCGACAAATCAAGCTTCCTAAACTTCGTTTCTTTGTTTATTATCAGCTACGTTATCAGCTGTAGTTGCAGCAGTTACTTGCTTACTCGCATTACGTTACGCTGTAGGTTGCTTAGGTTGCTGGTTGCTTATAGGTCGCTTTGTCTAATAATATCTTTATTTAATGCATTATTTCGGTTCTTTAGCGTTATATTTTATATATGAATGATATTTTAATTTGCAACGGATTATGATTGAGTATTGATAGCTTATGTTTCTGTCAGCATATTAATGAAGTTGTATAATTAATAACGTAACCACATGTCGAGCTTTATAATTTGTATGCGTATAAGAGTTCTATATTTCAATGTATATATAATTATGAATTTTAAATGCATTTACATATTTCATTTGCTTATATATTTTATTGAAGATTTAACTTCGTTATTATCATTTTCAAATTAATAATCCTTGTTGTTTTATTTAAACTTTAAAAAGGTTTATATTACGTTACGTAATTTATAAAAATGCAAAATAAAAGTTGTAATATAAAAAGTATACACAAAATTAAATATATAAAATATTATGTTTGCTGGGATGCTTTTTGTCCATTCTTAAAATATCTAAAAAGATGAAGTTTAAACAGAAAACATTCCGCTGTACTTTTAAATTTGAAGTCTTTTGATAAAATGAGCTTTCAGAAAGATTAAAACTATTAGAGTAGGACCAATAAATCTAATTTCTTACATTTTTTCACTGTTTTTCTTTGTTTATGACTTTTACTATGAAATCTATTTTAATATAAGTACTTGTTTTTTTTTATAAATAAGAAAGTTTGAGTTTCTAAGAAACTATTTAATAAATAAATATTGTTACATTTTAAGTTTACATTTTACATTAGTAAAACAATCTTTTTTAATGAAAATAATTCCAGTTTTAATAAGAAAGGACGTTTTTGACTTCATCACATTAATATTTAGCTTTTTCTTTAAAACTGTTGAGTAAGTGTAATGTTTAAATTGAATTGAATGTATAGTGAACGATGTTATTTTTTTATTAAAAACTAGGTTATTAATTTAAACAATACTTTATATTTGCAAATTTCTTTATAAGAAACAAACATAAGATGAAAATATATTCTTAGATTGAAAGTTACATTATTAAAACTATGTTCAAGATTGGAAAACGACAATCACTCGTATACGTGACATTTGGAATAAGTTTTGTTATAACTTGCCATTTTATATATTTTACATCTTTATATTCTTGATTCCGCTTTACAGATTTCAAATTTCGACTATAAATATAACATTTTCTTTTCGTCTTTGTATGTATAATAATGGGAACAATCTTTTTTCGGCTTTTGCACAATTCCATCATTATCTGATAAAGTTTGTGCCCTTGGGTTCGCAAGAGTTATCCAATAAATTCATTTGCACTGTAATCAATATTTGCATAATTAAACTGTAATTCACTTACGTGTAACGTGATTAAACACTAGAAATTGTGTTGGCAACTATGAAGGGGTTCGTTGTTCGGTCCGGACAGGAATAAAAAAAATGCAGTGAAAAAAAAGGCAAAAGCAGAAAAAAACTCAACCGTATTAAAAATGAGAAGAACGCGGCAATAAAAGCAAAACGCGTACGGTTAATCAACGTTTATCAAACAAAGCGGGCATTCTCGAGAAAACATTTTTCAGCCGTTTTTACAAAACAGTTACGAGGTGAAACGAAAATTATCGACAGTTGATTGAAAAATATCATTTTACAAGAACGAGTTTCGTCAAAAGTCCGAGCCGGTGCGAGCCGTCTGAAAAAGACGCGAAATTGGTACATCAAACGTCGCACAAAATATTTATCAACAATTACGTTACGCTAAAAAGAACACTGATCTCGTTAACTTTATCGAATTGAGATAAAAAATCGAGCGTCGAAATAACATTTCTTCGACGACTCAAAAGAAACGCGGCGTTTGCATTACACATACCCACGTTTTAATCGTACGTGCAAAATTTGATTTGGAATTTCCGTCAATTTGCACTGCGTTATTTCTATTGCAATTTAAATGCCTTATTGGCAATTTTGTCAAACGTGCAATATTTTTTAATTCCGTTTTTAAGTTTTTTTGTTTCATTCTCATGTTTTTTGTCGTAGCAACAATTTTTTTGTGCTTTGATTGAAATGACGCGACTATATATCCGGATATTAATTGAATAGTTTTTGTTTGTTGAGTTGTTGGTGATTGTATAATTTGTTGTGTCATGACATTTGAACAAATACATTCATTGAAGGTCGAAAAGGGCCAGTTCGTAACAATAATTATTGTCATGTGATTTGCGTGAAGCCTTTGTAGCGAATAACCGAGCATCCCCTTTTCGCGTAACCCCGCTATGGGGTAGTTCGCCATGAGTTGGTAAACACCGACCACCTCACTGTTATAACGACCGTTCTCACGGCTTGTATGCCGGGCTCGCCAATTAACGATTAAACATCCAAGTACTAATTAAATCCCGTCCAATTAATTAACCACTGTTGGCGCTGCGCGTTCGAAGAAATACGCGCCGCGGGGACAAACGACTCTCGCAATGCGACGGATCAGAAATGCGGATCAGAGACTCATTGTTAGCGCTTGCGACAGTTTCCACCAAACTTTTGTAATTGCGACGATGGATTTACATTATTTTTTCCTGACGTTTTGATTAAACATTGAAATCCAATCAGATACTGATTTGCTTATGCATAAATATATCATGATCGTGACATTATTTATATTTATGATATTTAATATATTGTTAAATATCAGTTATCCATGTCTTCATAAGATATATAAAATAAAAAAAAATTATTTGTCATAAAGATTTACATAAGTCAAGATAAATATTATATTAATGCAATGTTAATAATTGTGTGACAATAAAATAATTATGTGTTGAATTATTATTAATATATTAATATATTCTAGATTGCATTTTCGTACATTTAAGGCTTAACGTTATATAGCAGTACGATTAATAAAGGGTATTTTTTATTTATTTGCATTTCAATCAAGTATTTACAATTCATTTTTTAACAGTTTCATATTGATTGCTTTATAAATTATAATGTAGTACTTATTTAATAATGCTGGAGAAATTGTTTAACATAAAATAGTAACAAATATTCGACAGATTGAAAGAATGCATTATTTATATTAATTAATAAAATTGATTAGGAGCAGCAGTCCAGAAAGTATTTTTAACAAATCGAACTGTCTCGATAATTTGATTGAATACCTTAAACTCTACTAAAATATTGCAATGTGCTTTAATTGCTAAATGGAATTTTTTGTTTCAATGCATCAACAATGTTTCTAATAGTATTATTAAACTTAGTTATTTAAAATTTGTATAAGATAATGTATAAATAATTATTTCAGTTTTATATTTTCATTTTATCATTCAATTAAATGCAACAAATGTGTACAAAAATAATAACTTAATAAGTATTAACAACACAATTGAAACTATAAATATTTAATTTTATTCTTTTCTATTCTCAGAATTCTGAGTCGAACAAAAAAAATTACTGCTTAAGGTGTATTAATAATTGAAATAAACATTTTATTCTTATTTATTTGATTATGCGATAACTTGATTTATTTATATATATAAAACGCTTTATAAAAAAACTGATTTATATTTAATACTTATTATCTTCTATGACATAGAAATGACGTGTATTGCTAATATCTATTTATTCATTCGAAAATTGTATCGTAATGAAATTTTATTTATTCTCATGAAATGCCCTGTTACAAAAACAATATCGTCGTTTTATTTTAAGTCTCATTTGCAGTCTTGTATGTTTTTCATTTTATCGAAACTATAATAAAATTACAAAAAATTCCTTATCTTACCATTTCATTCATTTGTGCTAATATTTTACGTTTAAAAATATATGAAACAAGTCGATTCAACGTTATGATTAATTGAGTTACAAATATTAACAACGTTACGTGGCCACAAAGAAAAATAATGTTTGTTATCTATGATACAATTATAAACTGTAAATAGAACATTTCTTTGTAAGTTTAAGTCATTAATTTTGTATCTTTTAATTTTACAGAAAGCATCGTTCGCGTGGTCCGAAGGTGGTGAGGAAGGTGGGGGAGGTGGCCCTGGTGGAGGTGGTGGAGGTACAGGAGGAACCGGAAGTGGAGCAACCGGAGGAACAGGAACCGGAAGTGGTGGACTGGCACACTGGGTCAGTGTTATGGCAGAACACATTCACAATCCACATTCCGCCACGGGGGTTGGCGGAGTGCATCATCAACAACAATCCCCTCCCCAGGCACCTTACCCCTGGAATAATGGCCTGTCAAATGATGTGAGTCATACTTAATATTTTCCAAATTATTTAATGCATATATGTTCTTATTAATATAATTAAGGAATGTAGTATAGTCATTAACCCTAAGACAATATTGACAACCCTAAGAAATTTGTTGTTTCACCACTAAAAAAGGTAACAAATGCATTTAATAGTTGACATATTATTTACGATTAATGAGATTAATTAATAATTCGATTATATTGTATTGTAAAATAAACGTAAAATCATTTTATGCTTGTGAAAAAGCGTTAAAAATTAATAATTTAACCACACTTTTATTGCAATTATAATTGTAATAAATGTTATAAAATATATTTTTAAATAATATTTTAATTCATAAAATACACGCTAAATAAAAGTTTAATAAAAATTACTATATCATATATGAATCTGAGGACAACTCGATATCAATGTAAGAAAATATTATAAAATAAAATGAAAAATATAATATGGTATAGTAAAAATTATTATGCCATATTATAGTTTCTATTCAATCCCATGATAAAAATTGATCTATCATATAGCATTTTTTACTATACCATATTC
>JABFPJ010005964.1:0-11515 GCA_022817425.1 Gryon sp. ZL-2020
TGCGACTTGTGGAAAAAGTTGTCGATCATACGAGAGTGTGTGACATCACTCGCTTCGCTCGTGACGTCATATCACACTCTCGTGGAATCGCCAACTTTTCCCACTAGTTGCACAATATACTATTAAACAGTCAAGAAAATAAATAAAATTATAAAAATATTATATTCCGCAATTAGGGAGAAAAGTTGGGGACGATATTTCTTCTTACAAGTGCATTCAAATAACATATTACGCAACAAGGGAGATGAAATCGGAAATTATATTTTTCGTCCCGAGGGAGGAAAAAAGCCATTTCCTTCCCTGAAAGAAAAGATTTTTTCTTTCATTACAAGAGAAAGTAATTTTACATTACGTCATTTTTAAGGGACGAAAATACTTTGTTTCCCTCGGGAGAGAAAGTGCCACTTTCGTCCCACTTTTGAGAGGAGATAAAAAAGTAAAATAATTAAATTTAAAAGAAATAAAAAAGCAAAAAAACTGACCTACGACCATAAGTGTAAAGTCAAAACCCTTTTTGACGGCCTTTCGATAGACCTGATTGGGCAAATTGGCAAAGCCAACGTAACCATCAAGTTCCTTGGGTTTCGTAAGTGGCAGATTCGGTCTCACATTGAGAATAAGACTAGATTCTTTAAGGATCTCCGACTTGGCCGACTCGAGTTTGTTGCTGTCCTCGGCGGACTCGTGATTGTTGGCATTGGTGTTGGCGCTTGTGAATCGCGGCTTCGTCGGCACCGCCGTCGTCGAGCCGGTTGTTGTGATCGTGGCGTTGGGCGTTATCGTCGGCGCACTCGGCGGCTGCGGCGGCGGTACCGTTGGCACGGACGGCGTCGACGATACGTTACTCGAGTCGCCTTTGAAGAACAGTTCTCGCTTCATTTGTAACTGTAATGACAATTTTTATTTTTATTATTCATTGGTCTCATAATTTATAACAATTTTTTTATAACATTTATTTTATAACAATTATAATATTTTTTTTGGTTAATGTGTGTATTATTTATTTTTATTATAAAATTATATTATTATTTAACATTCAACATAATTATTAAATTATTTAAAATTATTTAAATATTTATTTTATTTATTTAAAAGATCGTACTAAGTTGATATATATGTATATATTTAGAAATATTTAATTCTTGCTTCATTTGTAAGTGTAATAACAATTTTATTAATCATCTGACTAATGCAAAGGTTTATTTATAAGTTTATGTTGCTTTTCATTGGTCCGAGAGTTTGTTTAATCTATTAAAACCATTTATCTATTTATAAATATATATAACATGATTTATCATTTTAGACACTATTTTATAAAGTTCAGCGTTTATATATAATGTACATGTAGGCATTTTTTTAATTTTTTAATTTCAAAAAAAATTAAAAATGACTATTTTAAAAAATCCGAAAAATCATTTAATGCAAAAATTCCCTAATAAATTCTCAATTTCAAAAAACTCCAAAGTTTATAAATTTTAAAAAGTGTTTCTACAAAATTCTTTTCATTTCAAATTCCTAGTAAAGAATAAAAAAAATTGTCAATTTCCTGTATTTGAAAAAAATCTCTAGTAATTCTGTAATTTAAACAAATTTACAAATATTTCTAAACAAATTTAACCATTTTTAAAACATTCTCAAATATTTCTAGAATCTCTAAATAAAAAATGCTCTAAATTTGGAAAAATTTGCTGAAAAGTTCTTTACAATTTCGAACTTATTAAATTTCTTAAATCTCACAAGGTTTCTAGATTTGATTAATTTAATAAATTCTCTATATTTAAAACATTCTAAATATAACTAAAAAAGTGTCTAAATTTTCCTTACATTAATTAATTAATTAATTATTAAACTTGTATATTTTCTGCAAAATTATTTTAAAAAACCTCTCAGATTTCGAAAAATCTTTAAAAATAAAAAACGTATTAAAATCCAAATTAGAACATCCTAAAATTCTGAATAACTTTATTCATTACTTTTAATTTTGTTAATTTAATTAATTAACTTAATGTTAAAAAATCAATTATTTATAATTAATTAATTCTTCTGTTGTAAAAATGCCCTATTTTTCAAAAATCATCCAACTTTTGTAATTCCATAATTTGTTCAATTTTTCAAAATCTACACTAAATCATATTCTGATATCTGCAAAAATGTATCACCATTTGTTTATACATAAATTAGAATTAAAGAAAGTAAGAACTGGATCGATGCGCTTAAGGTTACGGACCCTTCTAACACCGCCTTCTACTCGAGTCTTACAAGTTTAATGAACGTTCTCGTTATTTGCTTTATTCATTGAGGCCTCTTTAATGCCACGGCACACACTCGGAAACATAATTTCCTGCGATCAACGCTCTCATTATACGAAACAATTGATACGCACAGTTGACATTGTTTCATGCTTTCACGCAAGACGCGCCATGGAATTGCATTTATCAGAGCAATCATAATGCGATCATTTGATTTTCGACGGCCATCAATTACGCGCTTCAAAAATCACAGACTAAAATACCTTCATTCATCATTTTACATTTTTTTTATTTTTCTTATCAATAATTCGAAATCACAACTTTAATTAAGCCATTCATTTCTGAATAAAGATTTGCTTGTTTACGACTTTTCTCCCTTTTTTTTTTCTTTCTTTTTTCATACAAAATTTACAATTCAGCAAAAACTTTTACTCGCGCGAAAAGAATGAAGAAATTTGACCCAAATAAAAGTGGGGAAAAAAAAACTTGAATGCCAGCAAATTGTTTCGGCTTTTGAAATCGCAAAATGGCGAAAGAATGGACGCTTGAAATTGTGTTTTAAACAAATAAGTCGAAGAGTGAAACTAAAAATAAACAGAACGACGCTGCATTGAGGCGTTAAATTGAATAATTTGGAGTTTAAATGGCGCGCCAAATATGAATAACAGTTTGATCAGATACAATTTCTAGCCCGAGGGCCAATCTAGGGCTTTCCTCTATGGCATTATCGTTCCATCTATTATCCTCTTTTGTTCTTTCATTATCGTCGTTAGTTCGCAATTGTCTGCCGACACGCCAAATCATTTTCATTTTTACTCGCATTTTCTTCATTCTAATCTGCAATCAACATTTTTTTGCCTCCTTTGCTTTTTTTGTCCTCTTCCCTACGTACTCAATGACCCTTTGTCCTCTCCAAAGATTACTTCCCATCTAAAGATCTTTCAAGACTTTTGAACAGCTTATTAAGTTCACTCGAAACAAATGTTTCATTTTTTTATCTAACCAGTAGATAATGATAAAGATAAAGATAATCATTTTCCAGTATCAACAAGTATTAACATTCTGAGACTTGACATTTTTAGATTTTGAGTTAGGAGACAAAATTTAAGATTATTCTCTGACAAAATATTAATTAAATTATACAATTAATGAAATTGTTGAATTTCTTTATAAATACAGTTTAACATAAATCGTGATATAATAATATATTATGATATATAACAAATATTGTAAACATATATTATGAATAATGTTGTAAATTCTTAACATGAAATATCAAGATTAAATAGACATAACTTCAATTTCTTCAATATTTCGACAATTGTTTTTAAGCAAGTTAAATTTGTATTGATTACAAGAGAACAGCTTTAAATTTCAATTAGCAATCAAATTCAAAAATAAAAAAATTTTTTTAATATTTGTTAAATATTTCAAATAAGCAAAGGTGGAAGCGTTTTTCTTATGTATCATACCAACTTTTTATATTTTAATAATATCAATCAATATAATAACAACATATATAATATAGTAATATAGTAAATAGATATGGTAAACAAGTTATAATATGTAATAAATAAAAATAAAAATTATAGAAAATCAAAAGATTATCATAATATATATATATATATATATACGTCATATGTATTATGACAAGAGATATTACAGAAGATGTGCACGTTTCATCCAAGGAATGATACAGCGAAATATTTAAATAAAAAAAGCATTGAAGTTGAATTGATGTTGAAATTGGTCCTGCGAGTTGTCGTTGTTGAACGTATGACAGAGTTTGAGTTGTGAAACCCGGTTTGAACCGGAGGACTATATATTTCTATAAATGGATATCTCTAAACATACTTCTTAAGGCACACGTGTGGTAGTAATGTAAGCACAACAGAATGCTTATGTAGTTCAGTTGTTATATCTTCCATCGAACTCGGGACTTAAAATACTCGTATTGCATTCCGAGTGACAAAGTTGAGTCGGTTGCGTCATGGTCATGGGTTGTTATTAAAATTAACATTATATATATGCTATGGAGTTAGGTCTGCAATAATAAATATATAACTGATTCTATATAAAAAGTGTGGAATTATGTATAAGGAAATCCAACTATCATGTTCGTGTCATACAGTTATGATTTTATATATTATTTATTACATATAAAGATATATATTTTAGATATGTAAGTTTATATATATGTGTTATGTAATTATCGTTATTATTTATATTGATTGATATAAATACACTGAGTTAAAATGTTCTTTTATGTTTATTAAAATTCTTGATTTAGAAATAGTTTAAAATAAAATTGAAGATAATAAGAAAAAAAAAAAAAAAAAATAAAAAAAAAATACGACATAAAGAATTATAAAAAGTTGCACTCCAAAAGTCTAAACTGTACTAAATTGAACCAACTCTATCTCGAAAATTAAGCGTTTTAGAGCGATTTCGGGCTTAAATTGTCATATATTTTTTGTAATTTCATGTTATTTTATACATTTCTACTCATTGTGCAAGATCAAGAAATACAGTAGTGTCACTGGCCAAATACAAAAAAAACTTGTTTTTTTGCCAGGACTACCGTGTCTCTTTTCAGAAACAAACAATTTCCGGTTTTTGACATTAAAAAACAGTAATAAATAATTAAAAGTTTGTTATTTTTCATTTTCAAATAGCAATTTCCTTAGAAATTGATTGTTCGAAAATGTTCAAAAATTCTTTATTGAAGCTTTGAAATAATCCAAAAAACGCGATTCTCCTCTGCATCCAAAATTGTCGCATTTTTTTAAAAAACAGCGATTCTCACCGATGTGGTTTCGCCATTTGGTTTATCGGTATCGAGTATTCGTTGTCGCATGGCGAGTCTGTCGAGACTTGGCAATCGGTAGCTGCCGCCGGTTTCGCGGTCCCGGTTGAGTTTGTCGATGGTGCCGTTGGTGCCGGCGTTGAAGCTCGACGTGTACTTTGGCAGCGTCGGGGGCGGAACCTGACGCGACTTATCGCGATTGAGCATCGAGTTGCTGCTGTACAAAAAGGACGAATTGTTTGCAATGGATCGGCCGCTCGTCGAGCTCACTGTCGTCGACGTTGTGATATTTGCGATTGATGTCTTTAACGTTCCGTTGCTCTGCGTCACCGAGCCGTTTGTCTGTTGTTGTTGTTGTTGCTGTTGTTGCTGCTGTTGACTCTCCGTCGTCGACATTTCGACTTTGTTTCTTGTTTTGTCCTTATTCTTGCTTTTAAACTTTGTCTTTTGGTTAAGTTTCTTTTTGTTTATTTACAGAAGATGTTTGCGATTAATCGGTCTTCCAATTTGCGCTTATCTTGGGCCTTCAAATCATTAAGGATATCGTGTTAATCGATTACTGGAGGAGGTTTTGTTTCATTTGATGGACATTGATAATTATTAGTGTTCTAATTTAAGGTCATGGCAACAATGATTAGTTTTGTTTCTTTTGTCAAAGTCATAAAGGTGACTTTGTGAAAGACAAAACAGTTAAAGAAAATTGTAAACAACAAAAGTAACAATAAATAATTAGTTTTGTTTGTTTTGCCAAAGTCGTAAAGGTGACCTTGTGAAAAATAACAAAACATTGAAAAAAAATTTAAACAACAAAAGTAACAATAATAATTAGTTTAATCAAAGTCATAAAGGTGACTTTAGCTAAGATAACAAAACAATGAAATCAAAATGTAAACAACAAAAGTAACAATAAATAATTTTTGTTGTTTGTTTTGTCAAAGTCGTAAAGTTGACCTTGTGAAAGATAACAAAACAATGAAACGTAAACAAAAACACAAACAAGGTCACGTGATTCTTGTTTATATTCATCGGTCATGTTTTTTATTGTGGATTTTTATCTTTCATAAAGTAAACATTATGACTTTGATTAAATAAACTACTCATTTTTTTCCATGTAAACATTTTACGATATCTTTAATTATAAGAAAAAAGTCAAATAAATATAAAATTATTATGCTAATAATCATAAATGTCCATTTGATTGGGAAATAATGACATGTTTGATAGGAATAGGAAAACACCGTAACGAGCAATGAAACCACGAAATCGTTGTTTCATTTGCGGATTTATATCATTTTTTTTCCTTTTCACTGACTGACTTTCTAAAATTGCATCAATAATAATAATATGAATAATAAAAAGAAAAGAAATAATAACTTTAAATTGAACTACATATTATTGTTAATGTCCAATTAATGGTTCGAAAGTTTTGCTTTTTTTCTCTTATCAAACTATAACAATGACCCGGAATTAATTGTTTATTTATTGGAATACTCATTAACTAAAATCAGTTCAATAAAAAAACGTATTAATCATTCAATTAACTCCGTTGCACATTTAATTTCCTAATTACAAAATCATAATTTGTTTAACTCTTTATATTTTTTACTTTTGTATCGTCAACTTTCAAGGTCAAAGCGAAAAAACACGAAGACAATTGTTTCCATTAAACAATCGTAAACAAGTTGGGGAAAAAAGTAAATCCACAAACAAACCACGTTCGTCTCTCGTGTAAAACCGAAGCAAAGCACTTCTTGAATTCCGAGTACGAACTTAAACGCATGTGTGTTTGTGTTAGTCTCGTTATGCACACACATAGACACATAAACAAGCGTACAATTCACACATGGAGAGGAAAAGTTTGTAACAACGAAAGACAGAGAGAAAAAAAAACAGAAATACAGGGAAAAAAGAAAAATAAAAGTCATGAAAAGTTAAGGGCTAAAAACGCGTTGGCGTAACTCTTCTTTATAAATGTAGGGTAAGCGATTTGAGGCAAAATATAGAAATGGGGTGTGCGTGCCGCTTTATGTGTGTTTGTTTGTGTGGATATATGTGTGTGTATGTATGTGTCG
This sequence comes from Gryon sp. ZL-2020, assembly GCA_022817425.1. Lineage (NCBI taxonomy): Eukaryota > Metazoa > Arthropoda > Insecta > Hymenoptera > Scelionidae > Gryon > Gryon sp. ZL-2020. Next base: position 7,128 of record JABFPJ010005964.1, read on the forward strand.
CTAATGATTCACATTGCCGAGGTGCTTGTAACGTCATAAGTGTGCTTTGTTGTCGAATCCAGATCGAAATACAACTTTTTTTTCGAAAATAAAAGTTGTCTCTTATGAAAGACAGGGAGATGATTCTATATATATATATTTATGTACATGAAAAATAAAGATGAAAAAAATCATATATGTCTACATATACATAAATATATATTAACTTTGCTATTGTATTTCAAAAAATGACTTTAAAAATACAAACAAAATATATAATATATATATATATACAATTTTCTTATTGCAAATTTACTTTGACTTTGTAAAAATTAATTGTTGATTATGTAGTTTATTTTTACTATATATATGTATATATACATATATATCTAAATATATATATATATAGATATATATAAACATATCAATCTATATATATATAAGTAAACAAGAACTGAAATATACAAACTTAAACATAAAAAATTGAATAAAAAAAATAGAAAAAAAAGGTGACGTACAAAAATAAACTTGAACTTTTTTCTTAACAACAACAATAAAAAGGTCATAAACATAAAAGCAACAATGGAAGGACAATAAAAACATAGCAAAAGATAAGATTTGAATGGGGGAGGAAGAGAAGAGGTTCAAGTCAAAAACTCGAATCGATTTTCAAGCGCAACTTTCTCCTTCCCTTGCTTGAATGTGTTTGTGAGTGTGTGTCTCTGTCTCGCCTCGAAAAACGATCGCACACAAAATTTGTTGTTTCGTTCGGTTGGTTCATTGCTCGTTACGTAGTGACGTTGGAGATGCCGTCCCGATCGGCGTGCGTTGCTTTTCTTGTGGCGCTTTAATCGCCCTAATATCATTTTTCTTTTAAAAAACAAAAAAAAAAGAAAAAAATAATTCTAAAAAATTTGTGTTTTTGGAATGATGAATTTGAAAATGTGTTTTTGTGAAAAATGAAGGGGGAGGGGGTAAATGGGGGGGGGGTTAAGATACCGAAAAAACGGGCCGGAAAAGCGGCCAAAGTGGATGGCGAATTTCAACGCATTCACTACACCAAACATACGACTTTTTGACGCGCGCAACTCGGACGACTCTGTTCTCGGATGAAATGTGATTGTCTCGCGGCACCGTCGTCGCACGTCCGAACATCAACTGAGAACACTGACCACGCCTGACGGCGCGAACCCAAACTGTGCACCCGATGGTGTCGCCATCGATCGACAGCTAACTTCATACTATTGTCATTTTAAACTTCACGATGGTTTTTTTACAAAGATTTTTTACAATGTTTTATATTAATTAATTAATAAAAATAATTTGATTCTGGGGAAAGCTAAAAAAAGAGAGATTTAAGGATTTTTTAAGTGGTAAAACTGTTGGAATTATTTGAGTTGAATTTGTGGATTTTTAATGTTAATTTATAATTGATTGTATTTTGAAAATGACTAAAGTTTATTTTCAATTGAATTTGGAATGTCGTTTATTTTGAATGAGATACTTGAAGTGAAAATAAAATTAAATGATATTAAAAGTGAATGACTTTTAATATCATTAAAAAATGTATAAGGAATTTGAAAAAGTAGAAGAAATTTAATTTGTCATGAAATATGAATTAATTTAGAAACATATTGAAAAGTTTTAGCTTTATTCATGTGATTAATATTGGTAATTTTTGTATAAATTAATTTGAGCAAAAAATAACAAAATTTAAATATGTTTTTAATTTGAACTAAATCTGCAATTCAGCCAAAAATCTTAATTGAATAAAAAGAAATAATTAAATGTATCTCAATAGCTTCATTACATTTAAAGATAAACAAAGTATTTTATCGCTGAAACTGATTAATTACGCGACAATAATGCATTTATTATCTAATATTATTATATACGACGCATTATTACTCAACATAGCATATATATATTTATCTTGTTCAAGTACAGATATATGATATATATGTACATATACTATATATTTACATATATAGTTGTATATACATATTTATAACAAAGAACAATACACAATAGTACATTTTGCAACTAGGGAAAGAATTTCTGGTTCTAGATGAATGTAGTAATTTCACAAAAAAAAAAAAGAATAAAAGAACAATACAAATTCGGTAATTTTTCCCTCATTGCGGAGGATATTTTTTCTTACAAGTGCATCGAGTATTTGTTTCTTCCTCGAAAAGTGGAATAAAAGTGGCACTTTCTCCTCTTGGGAGGAAAAATATTTCTTTTTATTTAAATTTTAATTTTAACATTTCTATTTAAATTTTAATTTTCAAAAAAAATGTGAATGGTTTAATCTTCAAAATTTAATTTGTTATTTCCATTCCTACTTTTTATCCCTAGGGAAGAAAAGTAATCTTCCATTACGTCATGTTTAAGAGACGAAAATGCTTTCCCTCCCTCGGGTGAGAAAGTTTCACTTTCGACCCACTTTTAAGTGAAGAAACGATATGCTTTCAATGCACGTATAAGAAAAACAATTATATAACATTTTGAATATAAAAATATGATACAAATTATTCCAAAAATATAACAAAACAAAAAACATACAAGCTTAGTTATCCCAAAATAAAATTCTGCGCAACCAAAATGCGTATCATTTTATTTTAACAATCAAACAATTTTATAACAATTGCAGAATCGTATTTGATTTTGCGAACAATTATAAACAAACAAAGCGAATTCGACATTGAAACATTTTCAGTTTTTCACACCAAAGCAATGAAACATCATTTTGCATAATCCCACAGTAAGTCAATTCTGTGTTTTTTTTTTTTCTTTCTCACATTTACATACCGATTGATATACGTTTCTGCAAGATTTATAAACACTCGACGAGGAAATTCTATTAAACTTTTTGTCTCGGCCTCTCGCGTTTTTACCGGCACCTTTGCCCTGAATAATAAAAATTGTTTTCATACAAAATTAAAAAATTAATACAAAAATCAGTTTGTCGATCATTTGGAAGAAAATTTTTTATAATTATTTAATCAAGTCGAACAAGTGTTTTATTAATTTAATGATTTGAATAAAAAATGTACTTGATTTACTTTTTTTTATAAATTTTTTACTACATAATACTTTTGTCAATTTATTTAACTTTATCAGTTTCACAATCAGTAAAATGAAAGTTAGTTTTCAAAGTGATTCATCCGATAAGACTGATAAAGTACTTTTATAATATTTCAAAAATGCAATTCAATCAAAAATTAATTTATTTTAATTATTCAAACGACAAATATTTTCTGTAATGCAACCCAAAATTATTAATAAATTACAGAAGTAAAATTACATCATTTTATATTTATTTATACAAATATATAAATTAATAAATGTTTAATATAAAAATGCTTGAAATTATATTTGTATGTTGAAAATAATGTAAGATTTGCTCAACTTACCGCTACGAGAATTAAATGTAGTAAGCAATCATCCCATGTAATAATGATGACGACAGCGTTGTGGTATGAACAATTACACGTCGATAATGAAATATCCACAGGCAAAATTGAGCGAAAAACCGGAAAGAAAAAAACAACGATAAATTCAGTTCTAAGATTATGTATGATGTTTGTTCTCTCAACTAAAGCAACTTATTGAATGAAACGTTCGATTTAATGATTTCTTTGTATTTTTAGATAACAATTTTCATATTCATTTTGCCTTAATTATCATTGTATATTATATTATTTCATTAATATATTAAAATAATAATTACTAAAAATATTTTATCAAATATTTTGAATATTTTAAATAAAAAAAATGGATGAAAAGTTAAAACTTTAAATCTTTCGTTTTAATTTAAAAAATCAAAAATATTTAATAAAATTAAATAGTGCAATTAAGTAATAAAATTGCAAAAATTGAAATAAAAAATAATAAAATAAAATTCTTGCTTACGTTTCGAAGTTTCCTCAGAATTCATTCTCCAAAATCCTCAACTCTTAAAAAAAACAGCAAAATTATTCAAAATTATCAATGAATTATTTTTTTTAATAAAATATTCCAAAAAAAAAGTCACCAATAAATCACAACAAGCAAAACAACATTAACCTGTTCCTTCGTCTTGAACGAATAACCGACTGACTGAATAGCTGGAAAATGTTCATTACCGACTATCAAACGATGCCATTTGATAGTTTAAATTATCAGCTTTTTTTCATCCTCAAATATCAAATAAAAAAACAGACGCGAAATAAGTAAAAAAATGCGTTCAAATACTCATTAACAAATCATCAATAGCCGTTCGTCGGTTTTCGCGCAGACTTAACACGTAGCATAACAATACTCTTACGATGTGATTTCTCTCATTTGCGGCACGCTTTGTACTAACACATATGCGTGGGCCGTTTCATTAACAACGTTGCACGTTTTTTGGACAGTTCCTTTTTCTC
>JABFPJ010005965.1:0-11513 GCA_022817425.1 Gryon sp. ZL-2020
TTTATAAATAATATTTATAATTAATGAATCTTAAATAAGTATTTCAATGAATTGAATGCTTGTTTTATATTTCAATCTAATCACGTATAAAAATTAAATTTGTTTTTTGACTAAAAAAAAACCAAACCTAATTATAAATTCAATAAAAATTACTGGACAATATTTTTTTGTTACAATTGTATAAATTTATACCAGAATAGGTACAATTATAGTTCCAATAAAAAATTTTGTAGTTATACTATAAAGTTATATTGCAACTTTAATCATTTATATGTCATCATATATAATTATAGTAAATGTACTATATTTTAGTAGTTCAACTATAAATTTTTAGAATGCTTATGAAGTTACAATTTTTTAACTATATTTTTATACTTTGAATTTACTTTTCTGGTAAATGCGATATAAAATGTACTATAATTTTACAGTTCACATTTACAGTGTTTAAGTCTCATTATCAATCAATCTTTTACTTTAAAAAAAGTAAAAAATACATATTTTGATACATATATTTCAAGTAAAATGTCAAAAATATGCACTATGTATGTTGAATGCCTGTAAGGTATAGTTGTAACTGGTTAGTTTGTTTGAGACATTGAAACACAAAGAAAAGGAAATGAAAATACATGCAAGCAAAAAAGATACACTGATAAAGTAATACACTAAGTCAAAGAAAACAGAACAAAACGAGTAACTGTCAACAGTGCCTGGCGGCGTCTGAGAAACAAGTCACGAAAGACGCAGAAACGAACGGATTGGCGATTCATTTGAGGTTGAGCTAGGTTGGTCCCAAAATTTGTGGGGGCCGTTGGTGTGAGCGGGGACGTGTGGGCTTCGAGCAGTGGAGCCGGTTTGGTGTTGATTATCGAGTTGAATGGGTGGGCCGGGTGCCGGGCGGGTCAGCAGGCACGAGCTGATCACGGTGCCGACACACACAAACCAGGGACATTCCCCGGTAATCGTGATCGGCGAGCCACCCATCGCCGGTTATCAATTCTTACGCGCCGACAAAGATCCGCCATTATCGGTGGTACAATTTGGATTTGGCGGATATTGGATACTTGACTGTGACGTCAGTGGTAATCAACGACGCGCAAACGCCGTCGCCGACGGCACCGGCGCTAAAACAACCATGTCCTCGCCGCCTAAGCACCGTCGGGGCTTCGACCCCAACGATGCCACTGCCACCGATTTCCGTCGCTTTCGCCGTTTTAAAGCGCGACAACGGTGAGTCTCTCCCCTCATCTAATCGTTAATTCTACTTAAAGAGGCTCACAATCAACCCCGACAATCTAAGTCTAATGCGTTAATGACATCAACAGATTGATATTACATGCAATGAATAATAAATGATTATAAATACGATGATATTGTAGAGGCATTTGAGGTAATTCAGTGAAAGGTTGTTACAGAATGGAACAGTGGATTATTAATTTAGGTGACGATTAAAAAAGATTTATTATACAGTTTACATAATACCTTTATTTGCTTCGGATTTTATTGTGACTTGATAAATACGGAATAGTTTAATATTCGCAAATAAGATATTTAACAAGATTTAATATACTTCAATATTTTGTACAAAAGTTTGATTTGTATTTTATCTTTTAGCTCTTGATGAGAAAAATATTATTCCATTTTTACTATTAAAGTTGTTTCACGTTAATCGATACTAAATTATCATTTTATTTGTTTTCTTTAGTTTAATTTCTTGTTAAAACTGCAAAGGAAACATAAAATTCTAAGAAGAAAGACTGCATAAAAACATTTGTGGTTCATTTATTACAATAGCAACTGGTTCTGCTAACTAAAATGCAGAAAAATGATGTTAACATTTGTTTCAGTTAGCTTAGTAAATGGAAAAAGTAGTTCGATTATATATTTAAAAAGAAAAGAAAAGTAACAACGTTAACTTTATCATTAAATTAATAAGATAGTCATTAGTTGTGTAACGCTTTTCCTGGTGAAAAACTTGGCACTTGAAAGTAACTCGCTAGAAAAATTTAAGTATCTTCCAAGTATCTAAAAAGTGAGATAGATCAGTTCTACTTTTTCTCAAGTTACATAACTGTCGGAAAACTTATGAAACATCAGTAACATGTATTTTTTAAGAATAAGATTTTTTTTTTCATTTTTATAAATGAAAAAAAGCATTTTAATTTTTTTAATATTATTTTAAAATCACTGTCAATTTTAATCATACAAAATGCAGAATAAACGATTTAATTCAAATAAATGATTCGCTATTTTAATTAAAAAGTATCACTTTACTTTTAAATAAAGAAACAGATACAGTTACGAAAAAAACACAATGATTGAATGCTAAAGCAGAATGAAAGATAGATGATTCACTTTACTGCTGTAATTTGTTCGTTTTAGAAGACACAATGTGGTAGTCAATGACAATGTCTGCGAGAGAGAGTTTCTGTTTTAGAAATTGTACTTGTGAAATTGAATAACGTTCCGTGAAAATCGAGCTTAAACACATACGAAAACACATGAATAGATTTAACTGCGCAAGATTTAATTTTGAAATTTTAAACGATCGATTTGATTAATCTATTTTAATTAAGAAATCAATCTGATTTTGCTGTAAAACAATAAGTCAGTGGCTAGCCACTAAGTATTCAACGGATAATCCTATTCTAACATCTAAGTCTAATTAAATACGTGCGACTGTATTTAGTTGGAACATTTTAAACTGAAGCAATTCCATCAATTGTATATTTCAATTTCTAGTTGAATCATATCCATCTATTATTTTAAATGTGTTCAGCATTTTCTTCATTAATTTTACAAAATAAGAAAAAAATGCACATCTAATTTCACGGATAATACAAATAAATTACTAACAATATTAATTTTTACTAATAAAGTTTCAAGATAGTTCAATAGACTTTCAAATGATATAAATTATTACACAGCAAAAATATTCTTACGGGATTACTTGTATCTGGATGTATGTTAAAGTTTTATTTTTCTTATTGCGTTTCTCTTTTTAACGATGTGAAAGTGAGACCGCGTCGCGATATATTATTTTTATACTTGTACATTAATATCGAGATCTCACGAGTAAAGCTCAGACAGTATCTCCAAGTTCGTGTTATAAACTTAAATTGAGAAAAAGAGAGAGCAGTTCCTTACTTAAGATATATTTGTATATACCTCGTACTTTTCAAAATGAAGTTCGAGATCATTTGGTAGCATAACCTTCTTAAATATTTGATGTAATGAAACTTTCAGCAAAGTGCATATTAATTTACGGCCATTTTTTTACGTATTGAAGAGAAATATTGTGAACAAATGTATCGATTAGTTTTTGAAACTAAATTTTTGAGGACAAAATATTTAGAAACATTCTCGTTTTTTCATATGAATCATCTCTGCATCGCTGCTGAAATCCCTACTTATAAATTTGGCCAACGTTTTATCCATCTTCTGCCACTTCATGCACGAGTGCTTGTCGAAATGCCGAATCGTCTATGAAAATCGAATACGGTATATCTCAATCTCTCGTGTATGGATTTTCAAGTAGATATACAATCTACAGAAAGTACAAAAGTATTTGATTTTTAGACGTAATTCGATTAAAATATATTATGCTGCATCAAAATAGGTGAATCACATTTATTATTTTTGTAGTTTTCTTTATTAAAACTGAATTTTATCCTAATTTGAATTAATTGTTTTAATTTGTTCTTATAACTAATAACTTGTTTTACAAAATAAAATTATATTAAACAATACATAATTTTCGAAAAATAATTTATTTATACTAAAGACAAATATCGATGTTTTTCTAAATTTATTGCGAGTTCACTGCTTTTAATATAGTTTGTTTATCCTTCGTATGCAAAATTTATGTGAGTTCATGAAACAGTTGAACAAATGCAGTAACTAAATAATCCACTGATTTCTCCAACTACATTTTCGTGCAGAAAAATAGATAGACATAAATAAAAATAACTTTGTTGAACTTGGAACAATCTGTTGGAATTCCATTCACAGTATCTGATGTCACTGACTCAATGTCATGCGCGTATTAGACTCTTTCATGACTTCCCTACACAATGTTCCATTTTCCTATAAACTACTCTCAGCCACTTGCCTTGTTACATTGACAAATGTATACCGACTGGTTCAGTTTAAAAAGAACTAATCGGACCGTTCATCTCCTAAATGTCGTGCATTGTAGCTGAATTCTAAAGTACGTTTTCGAGCACTGAAAATGCAACTCTTCGTAATTTCGATAGTAAAATTAAATTTAATCTGGAAAAATAAAGAAAGAAGTATATTAATACATAAATACTTATTTACAAATGCAATTATTTTACATGGGATGGAAGTATTGATTATTACGTAAAGGATAATTAATTGATAGGAAGCTGAAACATGATTCAGCATCAAAGTTGAGCGCAATAATATCGAAATTTCGCAATGAATAGTTCTGTATATTAACGATGCGACAAAGTTCGCTTTTGGTCGTCATAACGTTTTAGTTTATTCAAAGCTTTCCGAAATTTAATATATTTAATGGTAAAGTCTGTGATGAAACATTCATACGCGACACATATTTGTTTTATGTAGATTATTGCGATATTTAATTCAAATTATGATGACCTTTTGCAATGAAAACGCGAAACATAAATCGAGTAGCTGAAATAAGTGAAGCCTCAAAATAATTCGTGTGTACGGGTAAAAAATTGTTACATAAATCGGTAAACTGGTAAAACTGAGGTCAATTGTATCATTGCCAAGATTAAGTTTTTTATGACTTCACACACGGCTTCCGAACTTGTTAGACAATAATGTTATTAGATTAACGCTTGTCTTACTTTGAATATTATTAATGAATTTTTCAGCATATATTTTACTATAATAAACATATCTTTTTGATGTTGGTTATATTGTTAAATGATGGATGTTTGAAATCAGTTGAACTTATCGCATATTATTATTAGAAAGAGAAATTGCATATTTTTCATGATCTTATGATAACTAAAGTAATTTTATGCCACGAGAAATCGACGAATTATTTTGTAAACAGTTTTCGACATGAAAATTTATATAGTCACGTATCGCAACTTTGGGTAAATGCAACTGTAGTGATAAGATACATTTCAATTTTGAGATATCAGGATGTACGAAAGAAAAATGTGGTTAAAATATAATATAGTCATTTTTTATCGTCTTTTTTTGTTGCATTCATTTTATATTTTTTTTCAAGGAATGGAAACTGTGAAATGATAGTATTTATACAAATAGATAATGATAATAATAATTGAAAAAACATTTTTTAATTAGTTCTATTTATGGGAAAATTGTTTCTCTGCATTAAAAACAATTTTTTTTCTTTATTAAGTAAATGATAAAAAGAAAAGATAGATGTAAAATGAATCAAAAAGTACAAATTTCTTGTGATACAAAATATATGAATTATGTATTGTATTTGTAATAAAATTTATATATATTGATTATTCCTTAAGGTTTCTGTGAAGACAAAATAAAGATAAAGATAAAGTTAAAATATTAGCGCATCTTTGAATATGTTATCTTTCGCTTTTGTTATTATTATTCATGAATTACTAGAATGTTTTTCATGATTATAAATAAATTATAATCTCGATCTTATCTCAAGCTTATTTGCAAAAAATGTTTTACCCATGATTATGATGCATTATTTATTGTTAGCATTATATAGTGAATGTGTAAAAAGTTGTGCCATTTATATGCAACTGTACGGAAAATAATGCTGAAGTCAAAAGTTAGCAAAAACTGTAATTTTTTAAACTAAAAGGCCACCTGTAGATGTAGTTGACTATCAATTGTCTCATGTTGAGTAATTTCTTTGTCTTTTACAAAAGTTATACAAAACATGGTTTCTTTTCCAAGTACTTTTTTATAAATTTCAGCAAATGCTTTAATATTTGAAGTTAAGTTGGAGTGTAGCAATATAATTTCTTTCAACAGCGTAATCGATATAACTTTTTGTCAGTTAAAAAATTGTTTCAAAATTTTTGCATTCTGCATTTAACTATAAGATTAGTAGTGATCTTAATTTCATATTAATGATTTTTATTCTGAGAAAATATTATTTAATGTTATACAGTAAAATTTTAATATAAAGTGAATTAAATATTATCCATTTATAGATTTTCTATACTTGCTTATACTATTAAATCAGCGAATCTTCCATTTATAGTCTAATAATTTTACAAAATATTAATTAATTTGAATCGAATTATTTTTTTATTTGTTTGAAATAAGGTTTCATGTAATTTGAATATATTTTGAAAAAGATACAAAGTTTCTTGCCATCTTAAAATACATTCTTTCTGAGTGTTCATAAACATTTTATAGTTATTTTAGAACTCAGTTTATTAAATAAAAGTAATATTGATTCTATCCTGTAATGGAAGAAACCAATTTAATTTGAATTAAAAACAGGTTTTCTTCTCATTTAAAATTGTCTTAGTAAATTGCAATTGAAGTTAATTTCCTTCTTAAAATGCAAATTACGCCAATAAAAAAAAGAATTGCTAAAAGTTTTAGATTTCTAACATAAGTCTATGCTCAGTGATTAACCTGTAAGATTATTATATCAGATAGTTATAATGCTTTTGTTAGTTATAGCACAGAAGTTTCTATAATTTTTAATGCCATCATAAAGAATGTGCAATTTCACTGAAATTATTACACCGTCACAATATAACAAACACAAAATCGCTAGTTTACAATTAAACATTTTACGTAACATACATGAAATGTCTGCAGTAATCAAACTAGCGTTAACGCTATTGTACATATAAACATTTAATTAAGAAACATGTTTCATTGGAAAACAGAAACTATTCATGGAGTCTTATTGCAAAATGTAAATAGGGATTTGCATTCAGCAGCTATATTAACAGTTCGGCGTCGCGTTATTCGATATTTTACGGATCTCAAAATTGGGACGAAAATTATCCAATAATTATATATAAATTCAGCATTAAAAATATTTAAAAAGGAAGTGGCAAGAGTGTATTATCCTTAATTCCCATTTCACTTCAATTCCCATGATGTCATTGTTATATCATTATTTAACACAGCTTTGCTGATGCCAACTGCACAATGTTCACAGAGGCTTTAAATGTCTCACAGAGTGATGCTGAGTTTCCGGGGAAACCACCAATCAAGTGCGCATCCCAAACTATTTGACACATTGAGCACTACTATTCATGTACACGCCTTTTGCGATGTTGCGATGTCGTTGGATTGCTTAACCTATCAATTTCGGTGTGTCCCAGCCACGCTTCTAAGAACCGATCTCTGTCACGACACCGCGAATGACCGAACCAAAAGCAACACAACCGAGGCCACGGCTGCTCCCCGTTGTTGCGCGCTTGCTCCTTCGGTGTGCAAGAGAAACACGCTTTCGATGCGCTCGGGATCTATTCCAAAAGGGACGCTCACTTGGCTGGCCGTCTGGCAGATTACCACCGCTCATTGTCAGGACAAAACGCTCGATCTTCGAACAAGAGGATCACTTGTTACTTTGGATTTATTTCTGTGCCCGCCTACTCTGTGGAGATCATATTTGTGTGCATGCCGTCTTGGCGAACTATTGGTAATTTGGATTCAACGATTATGAATATTTCATTTCCCCGAGTTCCAGATATTACATTTTATTGAATATTTCATTGCCAATAATTATTACATATTTATGATAAACGAACAGATATATCAATGAGAAAACATCGTGTTCAATATTTCATGAGAATATTAAACATTGCAGATTTCAGTTGTAAATGATCTGTAAAATTAGATTTTTCCTTAATTTAATTTATGAGATTAAATGCAATTTATTGTTTTTGTAATATATATTGTATGGAGTGGATGCAGATTGGCATTTGTGTGATTTGTTAAAGTTATATACGGTAATCTAACTCAAACTAAGCAACTAAGTAAAATGATGTAAAATTGAAAAGTTAATTAACAACAGTTGAACTAAATTTACTTTTAGTTAGTTATTGTTATTGTTAGTTTACCAAATTTTTTGCAATTTTTGTACAACTAATTAATTATTAATTCATTGCTACTATAACTGGGAATATTATCTATCTGAATTATATATAAATGTTTAATTGTTGATTACAAAAAATATTCCATTGTATTATTTGTTATATCCCTAGTAGAAATATCCCTTGTTTTCTGCCAAGCAAGTCTCGATTTGAGGCGCAATTTTGTAAAAATAAATAAATAAATAAATAAATAAATAGAAAAAGCAGTCTGGATATAGTATGGATGTCGTCTGGATACACTTTGCCAGACTATATCCAGACTAATTTTTCCACGCGGGATTTAATAAACATACGCTTGTATATAATGTAGTATATATATTTTATAAATGTAATAATAATTATATTAAAAATGCATTAACATTGTAATAATAATACATTAATTTAATTTATTATTATGATATATTTGTCTATAATAAAAAATGTGATGTCTATAAAAATCGACGATATTATTAATTTAATTGTAAATAAATATATTAGCAAAAAAAATATCATGAAAAAATATTTTTAAAATGTTAACTTAAAAATATGTCAACAACTATATATATCAAAATGTACTGTATTTTTATATTCTTTTTATCTTTATATATAAACATTTATATCTATTATGTACAGAAAAGTCATATTTCTTAATCTTAAAATTAAAATTAAGATATTAATTTTTTCGGTTCGACATAGCTTAGATGAAAAAAGCAAATGTGTTTATTCAATCACTGATAAATGTGTTGTTTATACTTTCAATGTTTTGATACAAGAAATGTATTTTTACTAATATAAATATTTCGAGAAGTATAAGTAATGGCAGACATTGGTTTCTATGTTTAACCATCATTATATTAATCATGTGCATGGGTTTCGCTAATAATAGAATCAAAGCGTGTTAAAGTTAGAAAAGTTGATACCAACTAGTTGTAATGAATCATTTCTGTACTGAATCGCTGAAAACATGTAAAACTTGGTTTAGAATTATACGTGAAATATTATAAATTAATTAATTTATTATTTATGAAATAATATTATAAAATAAATTGTCGTATATTACTTTTTCGTTATAAAATTATCGTAGATATTTCATTATTAAAATTTATTCATTAAAAAAAGAAAACGTTTTTAGTAATAGAATTGTTTATTATTAATGAATCATTTTAAAATATCATGATTTTTTATCAGTCCAGTAGTTAATATTTCTTTCATTTTATATTGATCTGAAATGTTTAATATATGTTAATAAATAACATTTTGAAATGACATTGAATATTATAAATACCTTCAATAATATTTTCCATAATAATTTGGATCAATAATTTACATTTCCGATTGCATTGAATTTATGATATTCTCAACAATATTGAAAACACATTTTAAGAAACGGGTTTCAACAGTGTGAGGGGTGTATTGATTGAGAGCTGATTGTCTGGGGTAGACAATTCTGAGTTGTAATATCGGATGGGTAATGTATGACACGAATTGGGTTAATGTTGTTGAAATCTGTTCAAACTACGGATAATACGGAGCATACTTTGCATTATATATGACGTAATATCGCGATTAAGTTATGACAGATAATTATTTTGCAGATCATCGTGCGTTTCTACCTGATGGTGGAAAATTGCATATTTAGGAAAACGCATTCAAATGACTATTCAATAAATTTTAGTGAAACATTATATTTTATTGAAACAATTTTATTCAACTCCGCCAGTATTTGAATGAGTTTTTATAGAATGTTGTTGTAATAAAACATATTTGTAAGAAACAAATTGTGGGTTTTTATTAAGATTATCTGATGTAGTATAGATTAGAATAGACAATATTTTGTATTACTTTTGATATTATTAAAATACTCAATGACAAGTTACCAATATTTTGTTAAGTCACAACACTTTGTTCTAGGAAAATGGCACATGTGTATTGTTCACCTAATTTTATATTTTGTTCAGTGTTCAAAACGCTTCTTGTGTTGCACCAATGATTCAATGTGTAAGAATATCAGTTAATTTATTAATTTATGTAAAACGTAAGTATTTCAAAATATATTTTTATGATTAGCTATATATTTATTATAATATAATATGATAAGTAGGACAATGTCTTTCTCCATCCTCTAATATTTGTCAGTGGAAAAGTGGACTTTAATCAGTCTTTTCTCTATATCAGACAAAACTTGTTATATTTTTTAAAAAATGTTATCGAAAATAGCTTTCAACTGTAACCGTAAGAATTTTGAAAGTGTGACAAAATTGGATCTTGTTACAAAATTGAATTGAACTGCCAGGTTGACAATGACAAATAGGTCTTAATCGAAATATAGAAAAAAATATTATATACGACAATAATACACAATTATATCTCTGACGAACTTATATTAAGAATCTCAGAACATTCTTCTTTACATCAATGTCCTTTTTTTCATTGGTGACAAACTTTAGGAAGTCAGATACGAGTCTTTATGGACTGACACACATGCTTTAAGAAAAGATCCCCAGTAACGCGGAAACATTCTATTGCCATAAATGTCACTTTTCTTGTTCTAGTGGCATTGCTACGACATATGAAGAGAAAGAGCAACAGGCAACAAATGTAATCTCTATTCGTAGTGCTTTTATCCATTACATGAGCGTTTCAATAAAACAAAAACTCAACAATGTATTTAAGTATATTTTTTCATAGTTAATAAAATTTTTATATTAAAACAATCATTTATACAAAGTTAAAAGAATATATTAAGTTTAGTAATTAAGATCTTCCATTTTGCATACTTATATTGTTTGGCATTTTATATAAGTATTTTTTTGTTTTGAAAACAAACAAGCAAAACTTAATGCATTTAAACATATAAAAATAAATAAGCATTAATGATAACAGATGAAAACAATATATTTGACCTTGGTCAAATGAATATAAATATGACTCGTGGTGTCAACATTATTATAAATGACCTTGAATCGAGTGGTTTGTTTTGGGGTTATTTGGGTTAAGTCGTAGGAATTCAGACACATCGGCGAAACCTTGCTTCAAACGTGTATAATATCCACATTGTCATAATTAGTTTAACAACAAACAGAGTGAGAGGCGGCCCTGAACTAATCGGGCTGACTGGGTCTGGCTCTCAGTTGTTTGCGTCGATGTTCGTCGCTTTGACGAACAATGTATCCACGTGAATTGCCGATATAGGTGCGCGAAAATAATGTACGAAAATGTTGCAAAATAATCAAGTGATATGGGTGTGAGTGTTTGCTTGGACGCGTTCTTCATTTTAGTCATCGCAAATTTGATCTTGAGATTATTTGGCGTCTGTGAGGTCTGTCTGCCGTACACCATTGTCCTCACCATCTTCATCATCATTTGTATCTTCTCGTGAGTCTGATCAAACAGTAACACAACTTCTATTTCTTATCACTGTCATCGCGTTCTTTTACGAACGAAATAAATCATAGACAAGTTCTCTACTTA
>JABFPJ010005966.1:0-11513 GCA_022817425.1 Gryon sp. ZL-2020
AACTTAAAATTTATCTGTATATAAAATACATTATGATGGTATTTCATATATTATATTACTGATAACCAGTCAAAAATGCGTTTACTGGTTAAATCAGTAGAATTTTCACTGGTTCGGATTTAGAGAGTATACATATACAATTTCATTAATATTATTATTACTATTTTATTAATTTTTTTCAAATACAAAAAATAAGAAAAAATGTTGTTTTCAGACTGGGAATGGGCCAACGCTATAGATATAGAATGCCTCGGTGTCTTCTACGGGATCGTCGGCAAAGTGGAGCAGTCGTCAGTGCTCGAACCCCGTTTAATGCTCATCAAAGAAATCGTTCCCGTAGGCGAGTTGTACGGCGGTCATGTGATCAACAAAATTAAGTCAATCGCGTTTTTGCAACTTGGCGTGGAAAATCAAAATGTTGGATTGTTGCCGTGCAAAAAGCATCAGCACATGCCTAAGAAAAGGGGGGTCTTTGATATCACTCAGAAGACCGGCTTTTCTAAAACTTGGGGCACGCTTAAGAGTGCAGGCAATACGATTAAAAACACGACGCAGCAGGCGGCGGCTTTGGCCACATCACAAGTAATTTATTCAAAAAGTAGTTTTTAAAAAATATTTTTATTTAAAACTAACATTTGAAACTGAAATTTAATTTTCTAATAAAACAATGATATAACTCAATAATTTTTTGTATTTTTTAGGTAAAATCTACAGTGACAACAAAAAACACGATAAAGGAGAAGGAAAAGTTTGAAAAGCGTATTTTGGAAGAACTGCATAAAATCTTCACGGAAACTGATTCGTTTTATTTTTGTACAACTGGCGATATTACGAATAGTTTGCAACGCCAAAGTTTGTCAAACTCGCAGAATGAAGAAGCCAAAAATATTCCACTGTGGAAAAAAGTGGACGATCGATTTTTTTGGAACAAACATATGTTGAAAGATTTGATCAGTATTAATGTAATTATTTATCGTAATTCATTTAATAAAATTTTATTATTAACGTTTTATAAAAAAAACTTTAATTTGCAATAATAATTTTAAATTTTTTATAATTTTTGTATTCTTTAATTTAGGCAACCGATTGCTGGATTTTACCAATAATCCAAGGTTACATCCAAATAGAACAATGCAAAGTAGAAATAGGATATGACGAGCAGCCGCAATATGAGACATTTAATTTAGCTATTATCTCTAGACGTAGTAGATTTCGTGCTGGCACCAGGTAAAAATACAAAAAAAAAAAAAAAAAAAAAAAAAAAAAAAAAACATTGACAAGCTTAGGGCTGAAAACATCGATTTTGATCAGAATTACATTAAGAAATTGAAATCTTGCAAAATAAGTCAACATTCATAAAGAAACATGAAATTATGAAAAATAATAAAAAATATGTGACAACAATTGTTTTTTAAAATTGTTGAAAAAATTCGGAAGCAATCCGAAATTAAACACCAAATCGATCAAAACCACTTAGTTTACAAGATAGGGCTGTTTAAAGTTTGTAATTTAATTTACGCGCCTGTGTTGAAATTAAATGTCAAACCAAATTTATACTTTATGAATGAACGAAATGAGATGCACACATTTTTAAACTTTTGAAAAATCGACTTCTATAAGAAACAATTGGAAAATGTGAAATTTGTGAGAATTATCACGTGATTATTTTTTAGATACAAACGTCGGGGCGTGGATGAAGACGGCAAATGTGCGAATTACGTAGAAACGGAGCAGTTGGTTTGGTATCACGATCACCAAGTGTCGTTTGTGCAAGTGCGAGGAAGTGTTCCGGTGTTTTGGTCGCAGCCGGGATATAAGTATAGACCGCCGCCAAGAATAGACAAAGGTGCAGTTCGTTTCTAAAATCATTTCTAAATTACCTAAAACAAAGCAAATAACTAACATGAGTGATTTGATTAACTTTAGGAGAAGTGGAAACTCAGGTAGCATTTGAGAAGCATTTTTCGGAGGAACTGGAGCGATATGGGCCAGTTTGTATTGTGAATTTGGTTGAGCAAGGTGGAAAAGAGAAGATCATATGGGAAGTTTACAGTAATCACGTGATCAATTATAACAATCCAAATATCACTTACGTGACCTTTGACTTTCATGAATATTGGTACTAATTTAATGTATTTTACTTAAGCTACTAATTAACTAAGTAATTTAATTAGTAACTTTTCTAAGTTTAACAAGTAAAGTTTGAATAACTCGTGTAATTTTTGCAGTCGTGGAATGCATTTTGAAAACGTGTCGCTGCTAATTTCGGCGCTGGCGGACACGATCGCCGAGATGGGATATGCGTGGCGTGATAAGCACGGTTCAATTTGCACGCAGAACGGCGTCTTCCGCGTTAACTGCATTGACTGTCTGGACCGCACGAACGTCGTACAAACGGCGCTCGGAAAAACTTTTATGGAGATGCAATTTTCGAAACTCGGTTTGATTCCGCCCGACGGCTCTCTGCCGGCGAACATTCGCCAAGTGTTTCAGTCACTTTGGGCCAATAATGGAGATATTATCAGTAAACAGTATGCGGGAACTAATGCTTTGAAGGTGAGACTGAAGTTCGTTTTCAACTTGTTGTAATCTACTTAAAACTGGTTCAAAACGTAACCAAATATGTTAAAACCTGTTTCAAACTTGTTCAAACTGGTTTAACATCTGTTTAAATTTGTTAAATTTCATCTCAATGTTGTCCAATTGTCTGTAAAACCTGTGTAAATCTTTAAAATTTCTTTTAAATTCGATTAAACTTGTTTAAAACCTATTACAAACTCGTTTGAATCTGTGTAAACATGTTTGAATTTAGTTGAAACTTACTGAATCTGTTTAAATTAGCTTAAATTTTGTTTTAACTTCTTTGGAATCAGTTCAGTCTGTTTCAATATTTTTACCATTATGAAATACTGTTGAAAGATGTTAATTTTCTTAATTATTATTATTAAATAATTTAACTAAAAATATTTAAAAAAAAAAAAAACTAAATCACTAATGCATTATGATGATGTTCTAAAAATTTTCATATTTTGTTTTTTTTCAGGGCGATTATACGAGAACTGGGGAGAGAAAATTTACGGGAATGATGAAGGATGGCATGAACTCAGCCAATAGGTAATTCATTCATTTAATGAACATTTTTGGACAGAAAAAAAACATTTTAATCTTTTTTTTATTTATTTATTGAGTTCAACTTTTCAAAATTTTTATTTAATTCGAAAAGTTTACTCAAATTTGGACCATTCATAAGCT
The DNA here is from genome assembly GCA_022817425.1 of Gryon sp. ZL-2020. Lineage (NCBI taxonomy): Eukaryota > Metazoa > Arthropoda > Insecta > Hymenoptera > Scelionidae > Gryon > Gryon sp. ZL-2020. The sequence goes on from JABFPJ010005966.1 coordinate 3,253, forward strand.
TATTTCTTGACTTCATCAATGTTAAAATTTGAAGTACGAAAATGTTCAAATTTATTTGCAATGTAAAAAAAAGAAAAAAGTGAGAGAAAAACGTAAAATATGTTTACACGCAGATATCTGCAGCAACACTTTCTAGACGGCGTCCGTCAGATAGCGATTGATATCCTACTCGGTTATCCTTCAAATTTTGACGATTTTAAGGATAGCTGGTCGGATTACATCCAGATCTTCGACCAATGCTGCCTAGAACTTATCCCGGCTAAACCACCAAATATACCCATCACTTTAACTACTTACCCCGATACACTTTATGCTATTGCCATCTATGACTTAACGAGGTTCGTTTTGACAATTTTGTGAAATTTTGTGTATTTTGAAATTTTGTTGAATTTTGACTATTATTAAAATTTGCAATGTTTTGAAAATGTGTCATATTTAACATTTTTTTTTATTTGGAATGTTTTGCAATTTCTTTAAATTTTAAATATTCTTTTGTTGAAATTTGGAATGATTTTATTTTTTTTTTATTTTTTAATTTTATACAGTTTTGTGAAATATTAAAGATTTGTGAATGTTTATGAAATTTTAAACGTTTTTTGGAATGTGAAATCTTTAGAATATTAAAAGTTGTGTATTTTGTCCAAATTTATTAAGATTTAAACATTCAAATTTTTCAAAATGTCTGAGTTTTTCCAAAAATGTTAAATAGTTTTTTGTTTATTTTGTTTTGTTAATTTTTTTATAATTTTCTAATATTTAAAATGTTTCAAAATTTCAAAATCATTTCCAATTGTCAAAATTGTATATAAAATTAAAATTTCAAGTTTTTATAATGTCAAATATCGACTTTTATAATATTTCAAAATTTACAATATTTCACAAAATTTTCAAAATTCCACACATTTTGAAATACTCGAAACATCCAAACATTTCGAACTTTTGAAATTCCACTAAATATTCAAAATTCCACAAAATTCCACAATTTAAAAATTTTTCAAAATTAAAATGAAACATTCTTTTTTTTTAGGTATTATTTGAATCGATTCAAAGACGCTTATCGCCAAGCAACCATCGATATCATGTTAGGAAATTCGGTTAGCGACGAATTGTTCCAGGATAAAACCGAAGAAGAAGATAATGCGGCAACCGCCATTCATGTCAAGTTGCTTATTGAGGACTGCAAAAAGTTGCTGATCAATAATCCGGAGAATATTCTGGGAAGTTGGGGACTTATTGATGCGGATCCTGTGTAAATATATTTTTAGCTTAAAATTCAAGTTTAAAATAAAAAAAATTTTTTTTCAAAATGTTTATTGTTTCAAAAAGGTTTTTGAACATTTCATAAATCATATTTAAAAATGGTATAATTAAAAACTAAATAATTTAAAATTTAAAATATAAAACAGTTAAAAATTAGAAAAAACTAAAATAATCATATATATTTATGTATATTCGCAGAACCGGCGATCCTACAGAAACCGAGATGGACAAAATCCTAATTCTGACCCATGACAGTTACTACGTGGCGGATTATGATGACCAAATTGATAAAGTGACCAACTACCAAAAAGTGCTGCTTAGCGACATTGAGTCAATCGAATTTGGTCAATTAGAAAACACCATGTCAATATTTAAAAATAAAAATCATCACTGCATTCGAATTCATTATAAAGTGGACAACGACGTGGGATATTTTCATATGTTTCGCAGTACAAATTTACGCTTTTTTAATAACATGGCGATTGTGATTAAAACGGATGAGGAAATTATTGGTTTGTATTTTTGTTTAATGTTATGAAATATGCTGAAGACTTTTCCAGTTAAAAACTATTTGAAACTTATTTTAAGTTGTTTAAACTTGTTCGAACTCGGTTTAAAACTTATCTACAGCTATTTCAAATTGTTTGAACTTATATAGAACAAATTAGAAACTTATTTCAACTTGTTAGACACATTTGAAACTTATTTAATCTCGTTTAAATTTCACTTGATACTTACTGAGTTTATTTAGAACCTATTCGTACTGGTTCGAACCTTATTGAACTATTATGAAACATATTTTGAAATGGTTGGAGCGTATTTGAACTTATTTGAAATACATTCGAAACTTATTGGAACTTGTTTGAACTCGTTTAAAACTCTTTTGAAACCTGTTCGACCATGTTCGAATTTGGTTGGAACTTATTTGAACCTGTTTGAAACATGTTTTAACTTGTTTTTTCAGAATCTTTAAAAGCTATCACCGAAGCCATAACTGTGGCGATGGAAATAGCAAATTTACCAAAAATTCCAGTATTAATGAACGTGACGTTGGATAAAAGAAAGAGCAAATTAATTAATGTTAAGGAGCATACGGGTTTCCTGGATATCACGTTTCCGGAGCTAACGAGAAATGTGTCCGAAACACAGCTTAATGCTTTAAAAAGTGCAGGTACAGTCAGAATTACAACATACATTTTCAGTTCAGTGCAAAGAAAGTGCTGTCTCAGAAGCATTGTTAGAATAAAAGACAAACTCATATATTTTACAAGAAAGAAATATGCTTATCTTTCTCTATTGTGTCCCCTCACCGATATAGCACCTTTTTACACTGAGCCGACGAAATATAACTAGGAAAAATAACTAGATTTAGTATCTGCATAAAGTAAATAATTATTGTTGTAATAATTGTTCTATTAATTTTTTAGTTACGTCTTTTAGTAACTTTTTCAAGTGATTTCCTAATACCTTTTTCCTTAATCTGGTTACTTAATTTGGACTTTTTGCTTAATTGCAGGAACCAAAGCTATTAGCAACGTCACAGAACACCTCACTAAACTCAACCGCCTTGGTCACACCCTCACCTCCAAGCCCCTCGTGCGTAGTCTGCGTCGCACCAACAATCCCCCCACCACGCCTTCGCCCACAACTCCCACATCAAAACCCCTCTTCACTCTTGGCAATCGCGACATCGCCGGCAATAAATCTACTAACAGCAGCAGCAGCAACAGCGACGAAAATCTTACTTTTCTGAACCCCAAAAATGCACTCTCCAAACCAGAAAATTACGAATGCGATCGCAAATTGATGGAAGCTTACACTCCGAAAATCGGCATTATTATGGGCATGCCAGAAATTACGATCAATGCAGCGGAAAGTAACGATTTTCGGCCCGAGAGTGGAAAAGTGGACTTTCCCGCCCGCGCTGAAAAAACTTCATTCTTGGATTCTGAGTCCAAAAATAATGATTTTTTCGCTTCAGATTCAATGAATAATGATGTACAATCAGTGGATGGAAAAGAGGACTTTTCAACCTCCAGAGAAAAATCATTATTTTCGGCCACGGAGTCTGAAAGTAAGAACTTTTCGACGTCAGAAGGCAGAAAAACTGACTTTTCCATGACAAAGGCCAATAACATGGAGTTTCAAGCCTCAGAGGCCATAAATAACGACTTCTTATCAGCAGGCGGAAAAATGGACTTTTCTGCCCCGGGTGCAAAGTCGCAGTTTTCGTCATCACTGAAAAGTTTTGACAAAAAACGTTCAACTTCGGAACAGGATTTGGTTTTAAATATGAGTTATTCGCAGAGTGAATCGGCATTGAAATCGATAAACAACGAAAAAGACAAGGTGTCGGAGATGCCGAGTCCCGGCCACGTTGCCATGGCAACGACGAAAGAATTGCTGTCGCCATTTTGTAAGTTCGCAAAAGGCGTTCAAAATTTGGGCGCGAATTTGGATCCGCGGAAGTTGAAGTCCGCGCCGGTGCTTGGCGGAATGGCGAGGAATCTGTCGGACAATCATTTGGAGCAAAGACAAAGGCTGATTGAGAGATGGGACAAGTGTCACTCCAAGTTGATTGCTTTGTAAAAGTTAGATGAACAATTATTAGGTTTTTTTTTGGAATTTGATTAGTTTTTGATCCGAGGGTGGAAAATTTTAATTTTCCAATTAACGAAAATACGCAGAGAACAATGGATAGTCAAAATTACTATCTGAATAGTCAGATTCATTCTTCAGATAGTAAATTTTACTATTTATGTGCTTTTTTCTCAGTGTAAGGTGGAAAAATACACTTTTCTATTCACGGACAAAAAAAAAGGAAAAATTTAACAAAGCAACTTTTTCGAAGAATTTCAACATTTTTCTTTTTGAAAAATGAATTTAAAAACATTTTATTGTATAAATTTAACTTTATAAGTTTTTTAATTTGTTAAATTTTTGTGTTTTGTTTTCAAATTGTTCTTTTTAAAAATGTTCTTTAAGAAAAAACAAGATGCCAAACAATATACGAACTTTTGATAGTACAAACTATAAAATAAAAAAAGGCGGGAAACAAACAAACAAAATGAATATGATTTTAAACGACAATGTTTTTATTAAATATCGATTTTGCATAATTTTATTTTCGTTACTCGGGGAGGGAAATGCCATTTTCCTCCTTAGGGAGTTTTAGGAAAATGGCTTTTTTCCCTCCCTCGTAACGAAAAATATAGTACGCAACATGGGAGATGATCGGAAATTCGTTTCCCTCGCTCCCGAAACTCCGCTCGGGAAAACGAATTCCCGATCTCATCTCCCTTGTTGCGTAATATACTATTTAATTTTAATTCACATTTCAATTTGTTTAATTTCATATTTTTAAACATTTTAATATTCAACATTTCGTTCGAAAGTTGATTTTTTTACATTTTATTTTTAACAAATTAATATATTTAACTTCAAATAATTCTTCTAATTTTTGAAGCTAAACATACAATTAAGAGAAACTAATTATCAAAATGATTAAATTTTAATTGAAAAATTAATTTCAAATTTTCAGTTTAAGTTCTCAAATTTTACATTTCAAATTTTGGAAGCAGAACTTCAAAAATGAAATGTAAAAATAAAAAACAAATTTTAAGTTTATATACATTTTTTAACAAAAAAAAATAATTTTTAAAAATCGCATTTATTAGTCAAATATTGGGATCTAGGGAAAACGAGAATGTAAAAAGAGTCGAACTAACACTTGTAAGACACGAAACAGTTTTATTAATTCAATAAAGAAACAATAGTATATTACAACACGACGGTTGAAATTGAAGTGGACAAAAATGGCGTTAATGCGCGGAATTGAAATGACGCGCATGCACTCGAAACATCAGAAATAATAGATGAGATTAGGTTTTACTTTTCCTAACATAAAAAATAAATAAACATTTTTAAACAATCAAAAAAGTTGCTTTTTTAAATTTAATAATTTCGTTAACAAATCAGCGAAAACAGTAATGCATTTTGTGTAGAAAATGATTTTTTTTAAGAAATAAAAATGGACAAAAAAAGTTTGTTTAAAAAAGTTAAATTAAAAAAAAAGAAAGAAAAAGTTGCTTCATTTGTTTATATATTTATTATATATGTATAGCACGACTTAGGCTCTGTGTAGATGCAGATCGATGTACAAATGTGTATAAACTTGGCAACAAATGCACCATAATAGCAAATAGCGACTTTCTGTGTACGATGTTGGTTTTTCTAGCGAAATATATGTTTCATTTCATATCAAACAACGATGTTATTTTGAAAACAATCTTTGACATTTCTTTTCATTGTTAGATATTTTATTATAATTTTTTAATATTTAAAATTTTTTAATTTAAAATTTTATTTATTTAAAACATGTTTTAATTTTTACATTTTTTAATGTTTTATTTATTTTGAAATTTGAGTTATTTTTTAAAAGTATTCTAACATTTTTTCTTTTTTTTATTAATTATTTCAAAATTTGATTCAATACAAAATTCGTAAAACGTGAAAACCTAAAAAATGTTAACTAAAAACCTGAATTATGAAATTGAATAGCGTATTTGTGTTGAATTACAAAAATGAACTATCTTTTCAACTTAAATTTAATTTTATAAGTAAAATACACTTTTATTCATTATTTCTTTTACTTATTAATTAAAATAATGAATTAATAATACACCATTGTGACCCTTTAATGCAGTCAAATTACGTTAACATTAACAATAAAGTTGAACTTGAACTTAATAGAATAAGGGGAACGAAAGATGATATGCATGAAAAATGTGAAAAAATACGAATAACCTTGAATTTTCATTAAAAAAGTGTATCAGAATGAAAACGTCGTGATTTAAGAATTATTTATAAGTCTATTGAATTGTTATATTAAAATTGTTTTATAATTTTCTAAACTTTTATATTTTGAAATATTGCAAATAAAAATTTTTATTTTTAACTTTTAAGTTATTTAATTGTTTTATTTATTAAAATGTCAAATTTCGGTAAATTCGCACAATTTTTAATTAAAATGGGAATTTGCATAATTTGACGTTGAACAATTTTATTGAATCAAAATCAATGTCGTCATGTTAATAACACTAATGTCCAATTTCACTATTCCAAGTTATTTATATATTATGTAAGGTAAATGTACCACTTATCGTGAAGGCTCCTGTTATCGTGATTTAACATTGAAAAACCTATTTCTATCTCTTTCTTTTCCATAGATTTAAAATGTCATGGCAATCGGTACTAAAGTCACGATAGAAGGTACTTTTACCTTAGAGAATATTTTCAAAATTTGAATTCAAATTTGTTGTCACTACACGCCATTGCCATTGCGTATGTGCATAGAATAAAAACATAGTTTTTTATATTTTTGAAATATGAAAAATGCCATTATTTTTTAAATTATTATAAAATTATAACTATGTTTAATTCATATTAATTTTCTATAATTATTATAGATGGTATACATTAAAATAACTAATTAAGTTAATTAACCAAATATATTAAGTATATAAAATTACTATTAAAAGTTCAATTCATAATTCAATAAAGTCATTAAATTTAGTAAGTAAACTAACTAAATCTAAAAATAAGTAAACTAATTAACTAAAGTAACTAACTAATGTAATTAACTAAACTACATAAAATTTAGTTACTATGTAAAGTGAAAAGTTAATTAACTAATTAAATGATCTAACTAAAGTAATTAACTATACATTATTAAATTGATATAATGACTACATTAAATAAACTTAGTAAATAACGAAATTATTTAACCAAATTTAGTTATTAAGATAATTAACTCAATTGAATAACTAAACTAATTAACTACAATTCATTGATTAACACAAAATAAAAAAAAATAAATGTAATAATTAAATTAAATAGTAAAAATAACCACCTAAAAAACTACCTAAAAATCAGTTACTAAACAAACTAATTCAATTAATTAAACAAATGTAATTTTTAAACAACTAATTAAATTGAATAACTCAATTTCAGTTACTAATACTTACTAAAATTTAGTTATTAAGTAAAGCAACTAACTAAATTAACTTACTAAACTAACTAAATGAAGCAAGTCACTAAATAAATTGATAAAATTTAGTTATTGAAATAACTAACTAAATTGAATATCCAAATTAAGGTCATTCTTGAGATCTGCTACACCGGAGTTAGTGTTTTTTTTATTTTTAAATTGTTTAATAATGTATTAAGAATTAAAATATATACTGTTTCATTCTTTAGTTTTGGGAGAATTATATGATCGAAGAAAAAATAATTTTTTAAGTAAACTTTCGGCTCTACAACTTCCCCCGTTTTGTTTACAAATTGAAGAGAACAGAAAAAACGGGGGAAGTTGTAGAGCCAAAAGTTTACTTAAAAAAATAATTTTTCTTTGATCATATAATTCTCCCAAAACTAAAGAATGAAACAGTATATGTTTTAATTCTTAATAAATTATTAAATAATTTAAAAATAAAAAAAACACTAACTCCGGTGTAGCAGACTTGATATATCACCTTAAGTAACTAAAATTACTAATTCAAGTAATTGACTAAATTACCTAAAATATAGTTGCTAAATAAACAAACAAGTAACTAAATCAACCGATTATATTCTTAACTAAATAAAATGTGAATTATAAATTGAAAGTAAGATTTTGAAAATGCTAAATTTGAAGTTGAAATGCTTTGGCGCGATTGAGTACATATGCGCGCGCCGTGGAAGTGGCGCGCGCACCCGCGAGAGAAAGCCGTGGTTCGGCGTTTCTCGTGGCCGTCTCTGGTAGCGGCGAGAATCGATCGTCTCGCGAGCGACTCGTCGTCGCGATTGCTTCGCTCGTCGTACCGGTAACCGACTTGGTCGTTCAACACAAAATCCGAGTGCATCCGAACCAAAACGGCCAACGCCCCAAACGACCCGTTCTCTCGCCATTCGTTCAACTCAAATCATGAATTGATCCGCAAACTCAAATAAAACTTCAACAA
>JABFPJ010005967.1:0-11511 GCA_022817425.1 Gryon sp. ZL-2020
AAAATTACTTGTTAAAAAAATACGTTAAATGTCTTAAAATATTCTCCCACAATCCAAGAATGGCGCTCTGGTCGTTTTATACTAATTTATTGTTAAATATTATTAATATAACAAAAGACACTAACTCCGTGGCAGCAGAACTTCGCCTTTACCTTAATTATTGTTGTGTTGAATGTGACTTTTGGAACACGTGTTCATAAAATATTATTTAGATTTACAATTGGCGATTTCGGAAACTAAGAATATGTTGTATTAAAAAAGGACGCACTTATGTGACTTGAATTGTTTATCCTTTTTTAATACAAAATATTTTATAGGAGTTTCTGAACACGCGATTTTCTATCTTTTTCTATCCCCCTATTTTTCTCTTTGTCTCTCCTTATTCCCTCCCCATCCAACAAAACATTGCGTCCGACTCCCAACCAAGGCGTTTTCTCTGTTAAAACAAATTTCCTTGTTAGAGAATAAAAATATCGAAAAAAAAATATAAACAATTAAATGTCACTAATTTGGTGGCGCAATTACACATGACGGCTGTCAAAATCACATCGATAACTGAATTTCAACGAAAAAAGTGAGCAAAGTAAGTAAAAGAATCGCAGATTTTATCGTAAACAATGATAAAGTGAAGAATTGAGGTTATGTTGTCATTTGTAAATCAACACTTGAAAAGTCAACGTTTGTAATTGTTGGAGCCCTTTTTTTCACAGGATTTTTGCTGAATTGAAATCTGAAATCAATTTTTTTCGTTGGCTTTTGGTTTTTCGTGATTTTGAAGCTGTGAACAATTTTTTGGAAATACGAAAATGAGTCTGAAACGCAGCACTTCGCCGTCACCCGAGGCGTCCTGCAGTTCGCCCAAAAGGTTACGAGTCGATGACAATGGCTCGACAAAGGCCCATCAATATAATATTGAGGATCTTTCGGATGATGTTTTGCTATATATTATGAAAAATTTAAGCTCGTTGGATTTGTTCAATTTAGGATTGTAAGTTCATTTTTACAACAATTTTTCACATTTTGTTCACTTATACTTTACTTTTTATTTATAGTCTTAAATACTTTTTATAAACAAAATCAGTTTTTCTTTAATATTAATTTTATCAAATTTTATCAAAGTATTTTCACTTTTATAATGTAAGTGCATTTTTTCAAAAAAAAAAAAAAAACAAAAAAAAACTCGTCTTTTAAAAATTTATTTTTGATTTATTATTTATTTATAATAATAAAATAAGTAGTTTTATTTTTATAATGTAAGTACATTTGTGCAACAATTTTTGCAAAAATTACTCGTATTTTAACTTTATTTCTTACTTTTTGATTCTAATAAAATATATTTTATAAACAAAATTAATTTTTCTAAATATTTATTTTATCAGATTTTGTCAAAGCAGTTTCATTATTTTTTATTCATTCTTTATTTTTTATAATTAAATATTTTTTATGAACAAAATCAATTTTTTAAACATTAATTTGAATCAAATTTTATTTAAATAGTTTGATTTTAATAAAACAAAAAGATAATACTAAAATGAAATAACAAAATGTATTTTTTTATTATTATTTTTTAATATTAACTTTAATCAAATTTTATCAAAATAGTTTCATTTTTATAAAAAACAAAAAAAATAAATAAAATGAAGTAACAAAATGTTTTTTTTTTATTTTCATTTTTTAAATATTAATTATCCAATTTTATCCAAATAATTTAATTTTTATAAAAAAAAGAACAAATAAAAAAATTCATTATAAAATTTTGTTTTTAAACTTTAATTAAATATTGTTAATTTAACGTATTGTTTTATATTGTTCATTAATATTTTATTTTAAATATTGTTTCACAGATGCTGTCAAAGATTCAATCGGGTTACCCAAGACTGGACTTTATGGGAAAAAGTGGATCTAATGGACCGACCGTTGCGTGTAAAAGAGTTACTGGAACATTCGCACATGTTTCGGTCGGTCACAAAAAGCATCGCGATCACGGCTGGAAATTACAAAGACAATACCGAACTCAGTGAGATTATTCACCTCATTTCAAAAAATTGTCCGATGCTCAAAGAATTGGTCATTGAAAATTATATGCTTGATGTTTTAAAGGTGCGATTTTAATGAATTAATTCAAGTAATTCATTATTTATTCATTGTTTCAATTTTAAATATTACATTTTGAATTGAAAACTTTGCAGGTTCAAATACAAAATTTTCCGTCGACTCTGGAAAAGTTGTCAATGAAGGGAACGGTTTTAGAATTGGATTTACCACGGAGTTTGCCTTTTTTTACTAAGTTGGATTTATATATGCCAAATCTTACGGTATATTAATTATTTTAAAAAAATTAAATGCAAAATAATTCTATTCTTTTTCATTTTCGTTTATAATTTAATTTTCAATGCATACATTGTTGTAAATTAATTTATTTCTTATTATATTATCAACTATATAAAAATCAATTAATTAAACTAATTTTTCGAAATAAGCCCAAACATATTAATAAATAAATAATTAATGAAAATTAATTAATTGCAGTGTTTGATATTAAGCAATTGTAATTGGCTACAATCGCAGTCACTTCTTCCTCTGAGTAAACTGCCGAAATTAAAAGAATTGAGATTGGATTCGTGTCGTCAATTTTGCGAATGTGTCGCTTATGCTAGTCTGGCTGCGAGATTTGGATTTAAAGCACTAGAAGTAATTATTTGCAAAATTTTTAATTTACTATAATAAAATATTAAAATTAATGAAAATTATAATAACATTAATATAAACATTTAAATAGATTCTGGATGTACGAAAAACAGCACTCGGTGACAGTGACATCAGTAGTTTTAGTTTCACAACGTCTTTGACGCATCTTTATTTGGAAAACTTTGTCACTGAAGGCGAAGCCGTGCAAGACGACTCGGACGACGAGCAGCCGGCAAACGCAGATGCACCTCTTTTAGTTGGAGATCGGGTTTATGAAGATGAAAATATTGTAGAAGTACATATATATTTATATATAATTATAAATAAAAGATAATACTTTTATTTGTATTTTATAAAAAAAAGTTACAACAAACTTTCTTTTATTAATTAAAATATTTTTGTTTAATTTTTATTTTTAATTTACTATAATTTGTAATTTGATTAATCGTAGATTATACCGAATGGAAGAATAGAATTCTCCCTCAACAACTACAGACAAGGTGTGATAACGGACAGAAGTATTCGGATGTTGTGCAAAGATCGCGAAGAAAACGCGAGGTATGGCGAAGCCGCCGTTTCGAGCAATCCGAATTTAAAAGTCTTAGTTATAAGGTATAATTAAATAAATAATAAATAATTATTGATAATTAATGAATAATTAATCAAAATGCTTTATCATATTTAATTATTTAAACAATTTTATTTCTAAATTTACAAATTCAATATGAAAATAATTTAAATTTAAATATTAATTTATTTATGATTAATAATTATAACTTTGTACATTTATTTTAAATCAATTTTATTAATTAATTTTTTATTTACATTAAAATAAAAAAATTAAATTACTTTTACTTTTTGCTTAAATTTAAATTCACATATAAACTAAAATGAACAAAATAATAAAAAACAATTTGTTTAATTCCATTTCAGAAATTATCCTCGAGTTACAAATTCTAGTTTAATACATCTGCTGCTGAATGCGCCGCCATGTTTCGAGTACCTCGACGTAACGGGAACATCGGTGACGAAAGACTGCGTGAATGTTTTTCGAGAGCATCGCACTAACGTAAAACTCGTCACGTCGTTTGATAACGACAGCCAAGATTCCGCAGTGACTAACGTAACTCAAACGTAAATCAAAAAAGGAACAAAAAATAAAAAAAAAATAAAGAAGAAACAGAAAAAGAAGGAAATTGTGCACACAGCATTTATCAAACTTAAAAAAAAAACAATTTCTAATCGATTTTGCGTGAGAAATGTAAATAAGCGAAATTTCAACAAATGACTTAAAATGAAAACTCGAAAAACTTGCAAGGCGCAATTGATTTTATGTAAAATTACATACATCGATGTAAACGTGAATTGCAATTTGTTGATTAGTTAATTTCTTAGTCGATACTTTTTCTTTGGGAATCATTTTTGTTAAAGTTTTGAATTTTTATATAGAAAATGTTACGTGACAAGATTTTGTGGTCCTCGTTCAAATTCCAAAATTTTGTTTAATAAATTTAATGGAAATCAAATTTGGTGGACGACATTTTAGCATTTTTAAGTTATCAATTCTAACGTTTGAATAATCAGATTTGATAATTTAAAAATGCTTCTTGTCACGTCACAATAAGTAATGCTTTTTTTCTGTAATATCATAAGTCAGGCGATATTTTATGATAAAAGTAAGTTTTGCTATTGTAAAATGAAGCTGTATTCATTTTTACGGAATTAATGTCAGAAAAGACGGAACGCTTAGAAACTCGTTCGAAATCAACTTGTAATAACTTTTAGGTATACAACTATATAGCACATAATTTATATGTGGACAAATGAGACGCAATCTCATAAACATGCGCCAGAATTTACGTTTTAAACAATTTTATGTTTTGATATTGTAATTTTTTGTATTTTTGCTTTAGTCATTAAGGGGACATCCATGTAAAATAACTAAAATCTGCAATTATGAATCAATTTGTATCATTTTTTTGAAATCGCATTTCTCGTAAGATAAATATTAAAAAATGTTTACGAGTTATGTAAAAAATCATTGTTTATTAGCAATTTGTTACAAACAATAAAAAAATTAAAATCTATTTTAAATCTAATCTTTATTAATTATTGTTGTAAAAAATAGTTAAATAATAAATAAGGGTTGCAATGTTTTATTAATAATAATGTGTGATGTCCCCATAAAATATAAAAGCAATAGGATTGTATGAATTTTAACTAAAATATTGTAATATCTTTTTGATGGAAATCTTGTATTTGTCAATATTCATCTAAATTTTAAATTATTCAAAAATTAATAATTAATTATTTCTAAAAAAAAATAGAAGTAATTTTAAAGTTTGTTTTTCCATCAAAAAAATAAATGAAAGAAATGCATCGTTTGCAAATCTGACAACTTCAGTTTGTTATAAAAGACAAATTTTCGTTAATTGTGATAATTTCTTTTGGATGCTTTTTTGATGCAAAATGTCGCGAATTGGTTTGCAAAACATTTATAATGGATGGCGAAATAATGTGAAGGTATGTGTGTCATATAGAAATATAAAGGCATTTTATTTAAACGAAAAAAGCAAAAAAACAAATATATTTATATGAAAAACCGAAAATGACAGTTGTAACCTTTTTTTTTTTTAAATGCATTTTTTTATGTTCAAAATTGAAATTTAATTTGTTTCATTTATTTAGCGATTGAATTCGAACATTTGGACTTACAAACGAAACTCACAGCCGGCATGTAAAAATGAATTCGTGGTAAATGAAGGTGTTTTCGACACTTTTGATCTGCAAAATGGCATTCGGGTGATTCATGAATATCGACAGTCTGAGTTGACGACAGCGGGATTTTTTTTGCCGATGGGTTCGATGTGCGAGAAAACGGAGGAAAGAGGAGCTGCTCTTGCGTTGGAGTATTTGTTGTTTCGAGTAAAAGTTCAAACTAAATAAATAATAATTAATTGAACACATTTTAATTCTTAATTAAAAAGAAAAAATACAATTTTAATTAGTTTATTGATTTGGCGAAAATGTTAATTTTTCCTTAGGAAAACCTAAAATATATTGCGAATATATTAATGTATATTTAATATATTAATATATTTTTAATATATTTTAAAAATAAGAATATATTAAGAATATATTTTTAGTGAAAAAATTAATTCAAAATATATTAAAAATATATTCTCATTTTTTTTTAATTTGGAGCATTTTTTAAATATATTAAGAATATATTATAAATATATTGAGAATATATCATGAATATATTAAAAATATATTTTTCGTTTTGTTATTTTAATTATTTTTAAATCTTTAATTTTTTTATTTGCTTGATCCTTTTTGATTTTTGATTGTCATAATTTACTATAGCAAACTGAAACCAATAATTTGCAAAAGTTTGAAGAAAAAATTGCTGAAATTGGAGGCAAACTTGGAAGTCGTGCAACGAGAGATGGTTTTTTTTATTATGGAACTGCACCTAATAAATTTATTGAAAAGATAATTGAAATCTTAGCAGATGTTACGTTTAATAAAGTTATTTGTAAGTTGAATTAAATAATGGATTGATTTCTTCATTTTATCAAAATAATTGCATTAAATTCTAAATTATACAAATTCAAATTTTTATTTAAACAAATTTAATTTTGAATCTTTTTCTTTTTTGTTTAAAAATTTCATTTAGTCAAATTTGTATTTTTTAAGTTTGCAAAAAATGTATAAAAGTGTTGAAATACTTCTTCAGTTTTTGCATAATCATTTTCAATGTTTATTTTTTAATTTTTCTTTATATAATTATAAAAATTGTAAATATATTAAATTATAAAATTAATGTTATACATTTTTTTAATTAATTTCAATATTATCTAATTTTGCAGGCGAAAAAGAATTGCTGATTGTAAAAAATAAAATATTTCAGCGTTTAAATGCCATTGCACTGAATCACGAGGAAATTGTGATGGATTATTTGCCGACTGTGGCATATCAGAAAACTCCACTTGAGAACAGTATTTACCCAAAATCTAGTGAATTATGGTTATTTATTATTTCAATTAAATTTTATGCATTTAAAATATATTATAAAATAATAAAATATAAAATAAACAGTAAAAAAAACAATTAAATAAAAAAAACTAAATTATATAACGAAAAGATATGAATTTAAATACTTTACTTCAATTTCAAAAATTAAAAAAATAAATTTTAATTGTAGAACTTCGGGTATGAAAGAAATTAAAACTTAAATTATTTAAAAAAAAAAAATTCAAAAATAAAACTGAATTAAATGATAGAAAATATATGAAATTAAATAATGTATTTTTATTTTAAAAAGACTTTTTATAAAAAACATTTTTTTATTTAATTTATTTTTAATTTTAGGAATTTGGGTATCAAAGATATTTGTGGTTTTGCCGAAGAACATTTCAAACCCTGCAATTTGACTATGGTCAGTACAGGCGGGACAACGGTTGACGATATTGAAAACATAATGACGAGATACTTTTCGCCAATTACTCCGGATAAATGTTCGAAAGATGAATTAACGATGAAAAATGATTTAGATATGGCGGATATAAGATTTTCAGGTTTAACATAATGATTACATTTTTTAACAAATTATGATGAATTTTTAAGGCTTTTGGAAATAGTCATTTTTTTCAAACATTTTCATTTTATTATTTTTTAATTAATTAATTAATTTAAATTAAAAAAATAATTAATTAATTATTCATTAAGAAAAAAGAAAAAAGACTTTGAATTTTGGATTTTAAATGTTGACTTTTGTATTTTAAATATTATATTTCAATAAAGTTTCAATGTTGTCTGTATAAATTAATATTTAAAAATTAATATTAAGACATTCAAAATTTAAATTTAAAATAAAAAGTAAAAGTAAGCATTTTTAATTAAATTTAATTTAATTAAATTATTACTAATAATAATATAATAATATATATTAAATACTAATTTAAAAATATTGTAATACTAATTATTATTTTTTAATGAAATAGGTTGCGATATGAGATTCAGAGACGACGACGAAAAATTCGGTCACGCGGTGATTTCAATCGAAGGACCAGGATATGAAAATTGCGATGATCATTGTGCTTTGAATGTGGCTAAAGAAATTGTTGGTTCTTGGAATCCGGGATATTGTAAATAAAATTTAAAACATTAATTAATATATTAAATAATAATAATAATAATAAAAATTGAAAAAAATAATTTCCTTGAAATAAATGTTCTTTAGTTGGCGGATCACACCGAATCGAAAAGTTATCGCAAAGTGCATTTAATGAAAGCATTTGCAAAAATTATAAAAGCTTCAACATTGGCTTTAGAAATACAGGACTTTGGGGATGTTATTTTACTTGTGATTTTATGGATCTCCAGGTTTGATATTTTATTCCGAAAAACGTTCAATAATTGAAAATAAATTAATTTAATTTAATTTATACAAAATTTAAGAAATATCAAAATTTTGTATAATTAGAATATTTTTTAAAAAAGAAAAAATATTTGTGACTTTATTGATCTCGAAATTTGAAATTGTATTCCGAAAAATGCTCAAAATTCAAAGTAAATTAATTTAATTTGTAAAAAATTAAAATTATTAAACTTCTATTTAATTAAAATAATTGTTTAAAAAATTAAAAATATTTTTGAATGTTTTTAATAAAAATGAATATAAAAAAAAGTAAGAAAAAAAATATTAAAACGATTATTTTACTTAAAAAATGTTTTTAAAATAATTAATATTTAATTAATTTTAGAAATTTCAATACAAATTGCAAGATGAATGGCTCAGATTGGCATCGCGAAATTTAAAAGAAAAGGAAGTAAAATTTGCTGCAAATCAATGCATCACTAAAGAACTCATCAATTTGCAATTGCCGGAAGACCGATTTTTTGATATCAGCAATTGTATTTTGAAACGCGGCTGTTATATGCCATTAAATGAGCGAGTCAAAAAATATGAGGTTTTGATTTTCCACTATAAAAATTCAAATACAATAAAAAAATAATATTGTTTAAGAAAGATGCAAAGAATTATTGAAATACATTTTTTCAGCAAATCACTGCATCCGATCTTCGGCAAGTTATGTTGACATACGTTTACGATCATTGTCCGGTAGTTGTGGCACTTGGAAAAATCGAAAATCTGCTGGATTATAATAACATTCGAGGGCATATGTGGACCACTTTGAGTTAATTTGATGGAAGTGTTTAATAAATAAAAATTTAATATTGATAAAAGTTTTTAACTGACTTGACAGGTTTTTGACACAAAGAACACGGTTTAAGTTCTGTCATTCTTCTATTCATTCTTTTTCCGATTCGCTATAAACGAGCTCTCGCAAACAAGACAAAATCATTAATTTTTGCTCGGGTTTTATATTCATTTTTTCAACAGAAATTTGACATATATATATACAATTACTTTCGCTGTTGTTGTCCTGTTGATACTGAGCGTTGCTCATGGCCTCCAAATTTACACGTAAATGTGACGCTATAATATGGAAACTTGCTCTTATGTACATTGAAGTCTTTGACTGATGAATGACTGCTCAATTTTGAAGATCTTTTGGTATAAAGTTGCAAATCGCATTCCTACTTTTGGAGGATCCGTCAAAAAAAGATTGAATTATTGGATTTTATTTAAATATATTAAATATTACAAACAAATACGTTTCTTTATTAATTATTTAGCATTGTGTACATCTTTTTCATTTTAAAATAATCTCAAATACAAAACTAAATAAACTATACTTGCCATTTTCATTTTTGTGTTTTCTTTTTTTTTATAAAAAAGATGACAAAAAGTTATGAACAAACGTTTTCTACAAACTTATGTAAAAGCTTTTAGTTGTTATTGTTTCTTTAAAATAAACTTGTGAGCACATCAAATTATTTTGAATCGCCTCAAAAAACGTTATACTCATTTACGTGAAGTTTAGTAATAATTGCAATCAAGATCAAACGCGCAATTGAAGTTCTAAACATTTGGCGCTTCTGTATTTTCCGACATCAGTTATTGTTGACAGCAGTTTACATTGTTAAAAGGTAAGCAAAATAATAATAACTGATGATAATAATAAATGAATGAATAGAAGAATGACAGTACTTAATCAGTTATAAATTTCGCGCGCATATTTAAAATGTACAATCCTAACCTATTCAAACTAAAATTTAGCATATAATGTCATTTTGGAATGAACGAGCTTTATATTTTCGTTTTACATCTTAAAAACAATACTTAATTACGAATTTTTATTTTCGAGTTTTCGAGTGTCGAGTTTTGTTGTACAGTTAAACATTTCCTATTTTTTATTTTAATTTGTTTATTTGTGGTAATGTAATTTGCCACATAAACAATAAACATAGCCTATACAAAAATATATTAATAAATAGATAAATATTTTGCTTTCCAAATATTTGTATTTGTATAATTAAAAAAAAATTTTTTATTAAAAATTAAAATTAAATTGTTATTAAATTAATTTTTTAATAGCAAAACAAAATACATTTTAAATATAAATTACATACCTTTTTGGTATAAATTTGCATAAAAAAAGTATATTACTCTTTTTAGTACATTTTACTTTAAAAAAGTTAAAAATATTAATGTTACAAAAAATATAGGAACCCCATATATGATACGCTACTTCACAATAGTCCTACCTTAAAATGTACTTTTCTCTTGATAAGATGCAGTTATCTTTCCAATTTCTAAATTTACAACTATATACTTGACAAAAAGTTATTATATAATTATAAATATCTTATATTTATCATATATCAATTTTATATTATCATATAACACTATATTTATCATTATAATAAACATTTACTTAAAAATTATTAGATAATATTATCTTCTCTGCAATAAATGAATCTATTAATCATAATATTGATATTAATTTAAAAAAATAATTTCAATTAACATTTGTTCGAATAAACATTATAAATGATTTCAATGTAACTTAAAAACTAAGACTGAATTAACGCAGAATATTTCCACTGACTGAACTTTGCGTTTTTATCGGTGCACAATCTCCTCGTTGTATTCTCTCGTGCGCTGATAATTTAATACAAATAAATTGTCGATTATAATTCTGTGCAGATCACAGTGTTGAATAATGGCTGTGAAGATGCAGTCATTTGCCTTAGGATTTTACCTTTTTTCCGTCACGATTGTGTCATTAACCGCAGCAACCGTCAACAAAACCTTTCCTCTTGTTGCTATTACTTGGGATTATCGTGCAGCTACTGAAATTGGTAAATTAAATCAACATTATAAAATAATAACATTAAGATACTTTATGTAAAATCATAAAATAATTTGTAATATTTTGTAAAAAGTATTTTTAACATAATTTTTTACTTTTAGCATGGAAAACCTTGTACGATGAAAAAAGAAGTGCATTGGATGCTGTGGAAGAAGGTTGCAAATTATGCGAAGAAATGCAATGTCGAACGACGGTAGGCTTTGGAGGAAGTCCGGATGAAAATGGCGAAACTACCTTAGATGCTTTAATTATGGATGGGTATAAAATTATGCATATATAGTTTAATTATATAATTGTTATTCATTTTTATTACGATAAATTTAAATTTAAATTAAAATTCCAGCAAACGCGAAATTTTTTAGCTGTATTGAGAATATTTTAGTTTAAAAAGTTTTTATTACGATTTGTGCGAAATTTTAGAAATTTTTTAGATCTGATATTAATTCAATAAATTTTAAAAAGTTTCAAAATATTTCTAAAAGTTTCTAATCATTTTTATAATTTCTATAAACACCTTTATTCATTACGAGACAATTTC
>JABFPJ010005968.1:0-11508 GCA_022817425.1 Gryon sp. ZL-2020
GATTTTTGAATCCGCCTATTACACTTATGTCACGCCAGGCATTGATATGGCCTCGCCGAATTTTCGTATCATGATATTCCACTGCAAAACCCAATCAAAGTCAAGTTTAGCCACGTCATGGTTAACGATTGTCCTACCGGGCGCTGACCAGGTAACCATGCCGTAGCCATACCTTGATTCTTGATAGTCGTTATACACGTGTTTTGTCCAAATTTGAAAATTTGAATGTCCTATCAGGGCCATTTTTGGCTCTTATAAGGACAGCCATTTATCGAAACAAGTGTAAAAAATCTAGTAAATATAGCCCTAGGCCACAAAAGTGTCATCAGCTGTATATTTTTACGATGTATACATTTGATGTTGAGAAAAAAAATTTTCTCAAAAGTCACAGCTTCATCACTTCGAGGTGGGAGGGGGTGTTATAGGGATGCCATAAGGAATTCATTGGCAGATCATAGGGTTTATAGGAGATTCATAGGGCGGTCATAGGGAGGGGGTCACAGGGTTTCGCCCGGGCGAAGCCGGGGCTTCAGCTAGTAATATACATATATATTTATATTGTATTAATATTTTCAATGAATTCATCAATAAGTACTTGGATTTTTTATTTCAGTTTTTAATATTTTTTTAGAATGTTTGTATAAATTTATATTTTCTATTAAATTTCTTACCAAAATTGCAAACTAAAAAATAAGTATTTGTACTAGGCGCTTTTTCATTTTTAATGGAATTTTTTATATTTTGGATCTTTTTTTACTTAGATTTTTAATTAACTTTATTAAATTTAATTCATATAGTAAGCAATAGCAGATTTCCAATTAAAATAGAATGAATAATATTCAAATGTTTTTTGAATATCAATGACATTTATGTTATTTAAATTAGCATAATACAATGAATTTAGATGGTGAAATGATTAATGTATAGTCAACATTAATTTTACAAAAATTTTTTTTGGAAAAAAAAAATTTTTGTAAAAAAAAATGTCGGGGGGTTGTCAGGGGGTTGTCAGGGGTTGTTGGGGTGTTTGTGTTTGGTGTTTTTTTTCGAGGTTGTGCGTAGGTTCTCAAGAGCTTTTCAGACAATATTCAAAATAAGGTCAAATATGGTCCAATTAACGCTAAATATAGTCTTAATAAGGACCATGTATATCAAGTTCTTTTTCTGTTTGAGGTGTCCTTATTAAGGCAAAATATGTTTTTCTTAGGGACAAATATGGTCCCAATAAGGACCATATTTGTCAAGCTTTTTTTATTTCGGGTGTCCGTATTAAGGCTGAATATGGTTTCAATAAGGTCTCATTAAGGCCAAAATTGTCTCATTAAGGCCAAATATGGTCCCAATAAGAGCAATATCCGTCAAGCTTTTTTCTATTTCAGGTGTCCTCATTCAAGCCCAATATGTTCATCTTAAGGCCGAGTATGGTCTCAATAAGGACCATATTTGTCAAGCTTTTTTTTATTTCGGGTGTACGTATTAAAGTCAAATATGGTCACAAGGAGGTTAAATATATCTTCAATAAGGCCAAATATGGTTTCAATAAGGTATCCGGATTATCGAAGCCGGCTATTACACTTATGTCACGCCAGGCATTGATATGTTGTGACCGAAATTGAGTATAATGGTATTCAACTGCAAAACCCAATCAAGACTAAATATAGTCACGTCATGGTTAACGTGGATTGTCCCACGGGACAAAAACTAACTTGTAAGCAATAAATTTTTCTAGCAGTCTCCGCTAGATTTTCAAGCAATGCTTGAAGTAAAATGTTGCCCAGAAACATGACACACGGAAGAAAATAACTAATTAAAAATTACTATGTATCCGAGTAAACTTGTGACGGTAACTGCATTTAATAAATATTACTTTTTAACTTAGCAAAATAATTTTCACATAATAAAAAAAAATCCCTCTCCTAGTTTCAAACTCGGTACCTGCGCTGTTTCTTAATAAGCCGTCGTATTTTAACCTTGCGGCTATTTGCCCGACTGAGTATATTGTTTGTTTTACTTAAAGTACCAAGGCGTGAAATTTACTTTCACATAATATTTACATGATTTCGAATCTTTTTTAGTATGAAATTGTAGTACATTTTTGTTGAATGTTAATTTTCTCAGTTAGACAATTTAATGCACTTTTGTGTGAATTATATTTCCAAAAAATATAATGATATGTAAAATTAAAATTATTCAACTATAAAAAATAATTAAATAAAACTAACTTGTAAGCAAATCTAATATGTTAATTATTCGATTTATTATTTCTATTATTGCCCTAGCGTAATAGGTTCGACAATGGCTCGACGCTTAAGCGTCGATCTACAATCAATCCATCATCGATCCACAATCGAACTACCATCGAGCGAGTGTCGAGCAAAAATATTTATATATTTCCGTTCTTAAGATGATTCTTGAGTCACAAAAATGTTCACCTCGAAAACGGGGGAAGTTGCAGAGAAAAAACCGTTGCATGAAAAAAAATAAAATTTTCATCTAAAAATAAAATAAAAATGATAGAATGAAACAGTATATATTATATTGCTAAAATGTTAATGAAATGTAAATAAATAAAAGAAATCGAATAACAGAATCTAGAGCCAAATTGACAGCTTCACATAATTACCTTTATTTTCAATTATTGCAGTGTTTTTCATCATCTAAAACTATACTGTTTTATTCTTTGATGATGTAAGAATTATACAGTCACGCAATATATTGCGAAAAACTGAAGAAAAATGCTGTACAACTTCCCCCGTTTTAAACACAAAAAATTACAAATCTGTCTCAGGTTGACATTTTGTCGATACATATGTGTATATTGAAGAAGCAGTACGTAGTACCTTTTCACTCCAACAGATGGCATAAGCTATAATTTCTGATAAATGCGTTTTATTTGAATTAAATTTAATATATTGTCTTTTATTTTAGAATAAATATTTATATAGTTTCTAATCAAGTTTATTATTCATATAATAAATTACACATGTATTATATAACTCAAATTAAAAAAATGCAATATAATTGTAATTGTTATATATACAATAATATAATTATGTCATAAGTATATTTAATAGCAAAATAAATTGTATGAAACTACATATAAACATTTAAGAATAATTAGAACAATTATTTTTAATTACATTGATATAACATATATAATATATGTAAATAAATAAAAATTCACAAATTGAATTTTAAAAACGTATATATAAAGTAATTTCTGATTTTTACATTAAATATCATTACCAAAAATTTTCACTTACCATTATACATAATTTTTTTAATTATATTTATTATTCAATATAAAATAAAATCTGATGTTTTACAAGTGTAAATTAATAAAAGTTTTAAATATTTCCAAAAAAATTAGAGTGTTATTGCATTGACTTATATTTATAGATACATTTGAAATTCTTTAAAGAAATTAATTAATAGATAAAAAATGTATAATTATAGATTAATATATAAATTAAATGAATACATAATGGTGGAAATAAATGTGGATTAAAGTAAATTTTACATATCTTTATTTATTAAATGCAATATAAACTGCACAGTTTACAAGATACAAAAGTAGAAAAAATAAAAAATGGAACACCAAATTTGTTGTACAAACTAAAAGAACATCTTTTTATATTAAATCATATTTGAACTTACTTAAACTACAATTTTTAGTTTGATATATTTAGGAGAAAAAATTGGCGAGAATAACGAAATCGAAAATTAAACGTAAAGACCAAAAAACTTGAATGAATTTTTTTTCACAACATTTTTGTATGAAAAGTAGTTGCAAAATAAAAGTTCACGAGCAACTAGTAAAACTACTGAACTAAAAAACAACTAAATATACTGAACAAGTAGAAAATTGTTCTCTCTTTTTTGTAGAGAAAAATAATTCTTTCAACACAAACAACAACGGAAGTTAGTTTGAGAATACAAACACAGATGCATTCGTCGGATATTTATGGGGAACATACTGCGTTGATGATCGAAACGCAAGGTATTAGTTGCAGCATTTGTTGTTGCAATGCTTTCTGTATAGTTTGCATTGAGTATTATTAGTCTGACATTGTTGTTGCATCTGATGCGAACAATGACATCCAGTCGATGATGTGACCGATGGACATGTCAGTGCATAACTCAATGCAACATCCTTTTTTTGCTCCTGATCCAGGCGTTTTTGGATAGTCCGTACTATCTTTCTCTGTGTCTGAAACAAAAAAAACAACAACCAAATGTTATTAAAAAGAAAAAATATTATACAATAATATTAATAATAGTAACATTAAAAAAAGAAGTTAAACATTTTGAGAAAAAGGACAAAATAATAAAAGTAAATTTACTGCTTTTTAATTCCAAATATCGCATTTCTACTTTCTTGCACATTTCAGTTATATTAATAAACAATTTAGTAATTTGTTATGTAACGCTATCTTAATAATTTGGTTTTAAATTAAATTCTTTTTTGTTCCTTTCTTTACTTTTTAATTTTACCTATACTTAATCAACATAAAGCAGTAAATACACTTTAATTAATTCTGATCAAAAATGATATTAATATTATAAGTAATTCATAAATAAATCAATTAATATTATTTAACCAATATTAATTAATCAATAATAAACAATTATATATCCATCGTACTTGGTAGGCATTCAGCACTTTCCCCCCTCGTCCTCGTAATATGGGCAGACCACGGAAGGTCGAAAAGCCTCTGTTCCTTTGACCAACAGGATCGAAATAAGAGGTACGATACTCGCGATGACGAGTGTCAGCACGCTCGCGATGACGAGTGTCAGCACGCTCGCGATGACGAGAATCAGCACGCTCGCGATGACGAGAACCAGAACGCTCGCGACGACGAGAACCAGAACGCTCAGAACGTCGAAAGCTGTTCCTTTTACGCTCGGCAGAACTGCTTCGTTCTCGACGTCGAGCGTCGCTGCGTTCGCGATGGTCAGAGACGCTTCGCTCCCGTCCTGCAGAGATGCTCCGTTGTCGACGTCGAGAGCCGCTATGTTGTCGATGTTTACGATCGCTGCGATCAGGTCTGCGATCAGGCGTGAGACTTCGCTCACGACGTCTTGCTTCTCGATTTCGTCCTCCTTGAAGTTGCAAAGGAGCTGATTCACGAGATCGAGAATCGCTACGATCTCGACGATCTCCTGGACTACCTTGGCTACGCAAGTCAATAAGTTTCTCATGCGGAATATCAAGTGGCATCTGCAGATTTTGCGATAAGAGCAACTGCTGCACGACGTGCGCTGGCAGTGATAGCAATAATTGCTGTTGCCCTGGATTATGCTGCGTTGCACCTACTGGTAATTGTTGATCTGCTAGTTTTTGTTGTGATGGCGGTTGCATCATTTGCTTCGATGGCGGCAGGGTTCGTTGTTGCTGCGGGAGTTGTTGCTGCATTGGCTGCGATGGCTAAATAACATATAATAATTGAAATCAGAATTAAAAAAGAAAAGTAAATAAACAAAATCAAAATAAAAAAGAAAAAAATTAATTAATAAAATCATACTTAAAAAATAGAAAATGAATAAATGAAATCAAGAATAAAAAAATAAATAAAATCAAAATAAGTAAGGAAAAATTAATTAATAAAATCAAGATACAAAAGAAAAAATAAATTAATAAAATCATAATAAAAAAGAAAAAATTAATAAATAAAATAAAAATAACAAATGAAAAATAAATTAATAAAATTAAAATAAAAAAGACAAAAATTAATGAAGTCAGAATAAAAATAGAAATAAAAAGGGACAAATAAATAAAATCAAAATAAAAAAGAAAAAATATATTAATAAAACCATAATAAAAAAGAGAAAATGAATTAATACAATTGAAATCAAAAAGAGAAAAATTAATAAAATCAAAATAAAAATGGAATAGAATGAAAAAAATATATTAAAATAAAGGATATTAGTGAATAAAATAGTGGAAGAAGGAGGTATCGATTTTGACGGAGAAATCACCTTAATCGCATGCGATGTTGCCAGTTTCTGCGTAGGTAACGGTGGCCAATGTTGCTGTAGCGGCGTTTGTTGCTGCAATGATGCTAGCTGATGTGGCATCAGCTGTTCTGTTGTACAGGACGATGGCGGTTGTCGTGACGGCGGTTGCTGTTGCTGCAAAAGTTGCTGTTGTTTCACAAAAGACTGTGGCTGTGGACGCTGTTGCTGTTGTAACACTTGTTGTCCTGAGTGTTGCTGGTTAATCGTAGTCGGCGGTGAAGATTGGGCTTGTTTTCGCGATGGCTCACTTTGTTTCAGCACTTGTTGCACCAGCGGCTGCTGCACTTGCTTGGGTGGCGATGATGTCGGCGGAGGTGGTGGCGGCAAATCGTTTAAAGACTGCCGCGTTTTAATTTGGCTTTCCTTCTGTGAAAAACGATGACACTTTTTATTTTAAAATCATTATAACAAATTTTAATTACAAGAACGCACATTTTATATATAGATATAAGAACATTTTTATTTTAATATCATCTTTTATTATTCATGCAAGTTACTTCAGTAACCTAAGTTTAAATCTACGTTTGTCCTAAAATAAAAGCAAATTTAAACGATTAAATGGACCTATCAAATACTACTTTCAGATACGCTTTTAAATAATAAAATATAAAAACCAAATAAAACCATATATAAGCGAAAGTATATCTCACGCACCGTTTCAAAAAGAGACCCACAAATAAACTCATAAATAAGTTCGATCAGTTATGCCACAATAGTCAAATTTTCAAAAAAATATTGTATCTGAAATGTACAAATTGTTTAATGCTATCAATTTGCAATAATGAAAATACGAATTTGTCAACTTTGAAATTATCAAAATTTCATGTAATTTATAAAAAACTTAAAATGTTCATTCTAATTTTAAATTTGAAAAATATGTTAAATTTGTAAAGTTAAGACAATTTTTTAATTTATTGAATTTTTGAAATATAAAATTAAATTAAAAATCCATCACTTCAAATTTCTGAAACTTTGACAGAATCAAGATTCCAACAATTTTATTCTACTTTTTCATATTTTTTTTAATATGTAGATAATTAAATTTCTAGAAATATTGAAATTATAAATAATTCTATGCTTTAAATATTTTAAATTATTAAAATAAAAAATATTTAGAGGTTAAAAAATTCCTTCATTAGAAATTATTGGTTTTTATATGAATTATGCAAATCTATATATATATATTGTTAAAGCATTATCAAATTTAACCTATTCAGTATTTAAATGATTATAAAATCTATATATAAACCTACATAAAAATCTTTACAAAAACAAATATTTTATTTTACTATAAAATCTTAACTTAAATCGAAATAAAAAAACATACATAAGTCTATATAATTTGTAGACAAACTTATGTTAATTTTCACAAAGACACTAATTACAATTTGCATACTGACTTATTAACAATCACTTCAAAAATCACGATAATCTATTTAATAACTATTTAACTTTTATCAGAAAATTAACTACAATCTCATGTCTACTAAAGCTTTTATAATTTTTCGAGCATTTTCATTAAACTTTACTTGAAAATTTAGAATAAAATTAAGAGATATTCAATTGTATTTACATTAAGTAGTAGTTAAAAGTAAGTAAGTAAGAAAGTAAGTAAGCTAAGTAGTTAAAAAAGATAAAAATGAAGACATATTAGGAAGACATTGTACTTACACTTGCTAAGCTTTTCTTTGAACCTGCAAAAATATAAAAGAAATCATCATTATAATATAAAACCAATTATAACAATTAGTATCACAAAATTAGTACTTAAGCAGATGAAATAAATAAATAAATAAAATGATAAATTAATACAAATATCCATTACAAATACTTACGCGGCATTTTGTTCCACACTCTCTTTCATTAACGATAACAAGAATAGACAAATTGCTTCACGCTTTCGACAATGAACTCGAAACAAAACAAACTCAGGGTCGCCAACACACTCATTAGGGCCCTAATCATGAGATCAGAGCATTTATTTTGAATTAACGAAAAGTATGTTTAATTAATAATGTGAGTTATGTTATCATGTGTATATGTTATAATTAATAAAACAGTATAATGTAATTATACTATATTAAATAAATATTGAAAAATATTTTGACATTTCAAACTTTAAAAAGTTTTAAATTTAAAATGTAAAATAATATATTTAAATGTAATATTGTAATGAGTAAGATAATTTGAATAAACACATTTTAAAATGTAAAATAATTATATCGTACAATAAATAATTAAATCAACTATAAAAATTAAAAAAAAAATAAAATTCTGTAATTTTGAAAATATAATTTGAAAAGTAACTTTCTGTTTTAATTATAAGTAACTTTTAACATTTTCTTATAAATATAAATTATAATATAATTATTCCATAATTAACAATATACTTCTATTGATTATGTAGTAATTGGCACTTTTTCTGTTTATTGAAATATTTTTAGAAGCTAACGATAAATCCTCTTTAATATATACTTTTCAAAAAATGGCGCGAAAATTGTTTAAATCATACAGCGCCATGAAAAATTTTCAGGGTAACCTCTAAATGAGCGTTACCCAACAGACGTCCGGAAATTTTTTCGCACTAAAAAAACAAAAAAGAAAGTTTTTTACTACAATATTTTACTGTTTTGTGCATTTTGTGAGTTTTAAACATCGACATTTATTGTTATTTATTAAATAAACGATTTCGTTATCGTGGTTTGTGTGAAATAAGTGTTTTTGCAAAGTTGGAATACGTCGACTTGTGGATAGTCATTTTTAGTGCTTCATTGTTTTCTTTTTATTTTTTTTTATAATTCAATAGAAATAACATTTTTATAAACCAAAATGGGACATTCAAAAGCCCGAGGTATTAAACGGCATGGAAAAGGGAGTGCACCGCTGACGAATATAAGTAGGAAAAAGTAAGTTTTTAGAATTTGTGTCTCTCGTCGCCATTGCTTAAAAATAATTTCTTTATACGCCGGTCAGCATAAATAATATTTCTTACTTTCTTTATCGTGCAATTTTTCATACAATCTTTTCAACTTAATAATTTTATTAATTTTCTATTAAAATGTTTTTTACTTTGCGGCGAAATTTATGCAAAACAATAATTTTGCATAAATTTTTAATTTTTTGGATAAATATATTCATATATATAATATTTTTTCACTTAAAAAATATGCTTTTTCGAATATTCAGTAATATTTATTCAATGTATGAAGTTTGTTAACATTATCATAAAAAATTAAATGTAAAAAAATTGTTATTTAAATTCTTTAAAAAAATTAATAATAAAAATAAATAATTTCCAGTTATTATATTTGGGGAGAAGCGGATACTAAGGGCATTCTGTGCTAAAACCTTTATAATAAACTTAAAATAAATTATTTAACGCAAATTACCAGAAGAAATTCTATCCTAGATTTAGATAAATCAGACAGACATAAAATAACAATAAAAACGAGTTCTGATGACGTGTAAGATATGCCGTAAACAATTGAAAATAATGAAAGTAAAGTAGTTTTTCGGTTATTTTGTTTTCTTGGTGGGTGATACAAACAGAGAAAGAATGTATAAAATAAAGAAAATACGGCAAATTATAGTAAAATACATATCTATTTTTTAATATGTTGCTCTGTATTTTCTAATTCATAAAACTGTTCGAGCCAACTTTTCACTTTTCTTATCAAAAATTTAAGTCGAATTTGAATTTTGCTTGTGCTTTTTTCTTTTTATAATTTGAGACTTGCAGTTTTTTAATACAATATATTTTTGGTTATATTTATTACTTTTGATTTTGTCTTTTCAATGTTGTAGGGTTCTTTAGTGATATATTTCTGCAATTCTAATACTTAGTTCAGAATCGAAATAAAAGAATTTCATTTCGTATATCTATCGACAGTTGAATTTAGATTTTACATAATCTTATTTTTATTTTTTAAAGTCATTTTTTATAATACAACAATATAAGCGCATTTTAAATTGCTGGGCCATTAGTTTCATTAACTTCGGAAATTTTGTCAAAACTACCACCGAAATAATTTACTTATAATTCAAATTTTGAATTTGGTTTATTTTGTCACCAATATAATTTAATCTATTCTTCCGATAAAATAATTTTATTTTTATTTTGCTTTGTAATTTACTCTGTTTTGCCGCCAAATTATTTTATTATTAATTTGATTTTGAATTTAGTTTACTTTGCCGCCAAAATAATTGTATAACAATTTTGATTATGACTTAATAGATATAAAAGGTTTATAACTTATTTATAACTTATATCTTTTAAAATTGTTTCATTCAATTTAATTTGAAACTTTGGTAAATGTTCTTTATTATAAGTATGGTTAGGTGTGTAGATTATACTTCATTTCATTATCTTAATAAATTTGGATGATATTTCAAACAATATTTGTTGCATTTTCAGGTACACTCGACTCTATATTCACGCAACTTTGCGTCACACAACTGTTAGCTTGACGCAACAAATTTCGTTCGATTCATGCAACTCATAACCGGATATTTATTTTGGCTCGTTAATTTGAATTTTACGATCTTAAGATTTAATAAATTCATTTTGCTTACAAAGAAATAGTAAAAAGTAATGTTAATTAAACAGTACATTAGTAATAAATTTTGTGTTAATAATTAACATTTTAATTATTAATAACAAAAACATTTGTTTTGTCATTACATATGTCACGTAGAGATTATGTTTTTCATTCTACAAGTTATAGTTAATTATGATGTGTAACAATACATATTACTCTTTAATTTTGAAATTAAATTTCACTGTTTATATTATACATAATATTACATAAGTCATATGAACAATTGTCTGAACTCGTTTCGATTATTAAAATATACTGACTTTTTCTTGCAAATAAATAAAATAAACTATATAACAATAATACAACTTAATTACGATAAAATATTATTTGTTTCATACATTTTCTTGTTTTCAGTCATTTAACAAAAATGGCGTGATGAGTTAATTTAACCTAAATGTATACATATACTTTGAAGACTTCTTATAGTGTATGCGAAAACTCATATTTCCGGTCCCGCAATATTGCATCAACATGAAGTTGAGTGTAATTATAAATTACCTAGAACGCATAGAAAGCATCCTATATTATTTCTAATCGTAATTTCAAAGTGTCTATCTTTTTTAGTATGTCCCAAAAAATTTGTGTTATACAGTGTGATTAAATATAAACACACCAGAATATATATATTTCATAAAAAATATTATGAAAAAAATAAAAATATCATTGAAAATGAAAAAGTGCCAAGTACAAAGATTTAATGAGATAAATAAATTAAAATATCTATTATAAATTTCCTCTTAATACTTAATCTTTAACAATTTTGTTATCATCAAAAACGTATAGAAATAACTGAAATAAATGTTGCCAAGTACGAAAAGACTATAATGAAAGACTCAATCATAGGATTGTTCATTCTCAAAAATATATTAACTATATTAGCTTTTTTCAG
>JABFPJ010005969.1:0-11508 GCA_022817425.1 Gryon sp. ZL-2020
ACATTTTGTGACCAAACCCGCTCTGGCTTAATGTCCTGGGCCGGACACTTTGGGCCCCATTTGGGCATTAGTTATTAATAATTTGTTAATGCCATTTTCAACGTGCTATCAAAATAGCACGTTACATGTTTTATTTATCCACTTTGCCAGTTCCGATAAATTCCATGTGTATTAATATTCCACATTTCTATATGTACACAACTCGTAGAATATTGGCAAAAGTAAATTGATGCCAATGACGTATTTAAAAAGAAACGATTTCATAATCCAATTCTCAATCGGGATAGACATTTTGGCAGATGCAAAATGCGGACTTTTTGATCTATTTCATATCCAAAACTGTTTAATTTGGGATATATATGTATAATACATTCATAGCACTGCATTTGGTATATAATTAATTCTAAATTAATTTTAATTTCAAGATTTTGATTGATTTATCATTCCACTTTATTTACCAAATAAGCCCTTTCATGTGACAAATGGAAATATGGTGACGTAATTTTAACGCTTGCGGCAATGCACCTCATTAATTATTGGTTGTTGCGACATGATGCGTTCTCGATAATATCTACAACCAAATCATCCCGCTTAAATAAATAATAAATACGTCAAAATTATGCACACTTAAACACTTTTTATAATTTTATAATTTGTTTAGTATTTTGCTCAGTTTCTGAAATGAATTCTAATTTTCTTTTTTTCTTTTTTACAGGATATGCAAACTTCGATGAGATAATCGAGGTAAGTCATCTTTGATCGCATTCAATTTAATTGCAGATCCCATAAGTATACTCTGAATATGTTACTATATCTCTATTATACTAAGGCATAAGGTATATATGCGTCTCATTGTTATGTTTGTACACAATCAAAAGAGGTATAACTTTATTTCAACATAAACTTAGACACTTCTCTCCTATCTTCTTGTCATGCGACTCAACTATAATACCGTTAATTTGCGTGAAATTTATATAACATGCATTTAATTTTGTTTGCATATACAAAATTATTCTTTCATCCAAATCCACATGGGTGAAAATTAAAAAATAAAATATATAAATAAAATTTTGTATAAAATTTATAAATAAAATATACATTTTGTATAAAATGAACATTTCATATGCCATTCAAAAAATGGCAAAATAATGGCACTTAAATACACATTTTTCGTCTGAAAAATTACTATACTAAATAGTTAAGTGAGAGCAAAATTTGTAATATTTACAATATAATTACGAACAAAATTATTTGAATTATCATACTGTATAGTCATAATTCAAATAATTCTGATATTTTGTCTTTTATTAATATAACAAATATTAATGTCTTGTATAATAATTTTTGATAAAACAACTTCCGTAGTGTACAAATTATGTCCGAAAAAAATTGGGAAAAATTGGCAACATCTATTAATCCATATTTTTATATCGATAATAATATATGTAGTTTTGAATTTAGTTATAGTTGAATGATCAAACGCGAATATCACTATTACAGAGTAATATAATAATAATATGAAAATAATTTATATTATGATTTTGCGATTAAAATCTCAACTTTCAAAAGCATATTTCGTATTCCAACAAAATACTAATCCATGCAAAATACACGTAAATGCGTTCTAACCGCGGAAATTACCTGCGCTGAATTTGACTATTGATTTGTCCTGGCGGTTATAATGTTGGGCATTGCAATTTTTATGTTAATAATAATAATAATATTAATTATAATAATCATTCAAATTCATAAAAGATGAAAAAGAAGAAGAAAAAAGATAAAAGACGGACAAATTAGTGGCACTAATTGGGACCTATTAGTGTCACTTAAAAAAGGTAGCATTGCAAAAAAAGGTAACAGCGAAACTACTCGACTGATGAACAGCCTCGTTTTTTTCGCCAACATAAATCAAACGCCGAAAATCCTCCGCTGGGAAGAATACGAATTTTGCCTCCCGCGGCGCAATGCTTCGACGGCGCCATAAATAACACAATGAAGAAGAAAAACGGCCCGAATAAATACATATGTAACTAACGAACGCGCTTTGGCTTTTCCATTGTCTAGGCAAATTAAGCCAGTTCTTCTAGACGAGCGATGTTTGTATGTACATATATATAGATATAGATAAGTTGGCAATGATACGTACTTTGGACTATCATTGGACTCGTTTCTAGTTTGCCGCGATTAGGATAATTCGACTCGTGATTTATACCTGAAATGCACCGACGTGGAACTCTCAATAGATTCTCCTTCCTGCGATAATCGCCTTAATTTGAGAACCTATTTTTATACCGAATAATATGTTTGATTAATTATTATCGATTTGTGATGCATTTCGTTTTTTTTTTCATACGAAACATTCTTTGTAATTCATGGATTTTGCATGTAAACGTAGAATCAATTCAGATCAATAAAACACATAAATATGCAATTATAATTGAATTGGTTTTGTGTCCAATTTGAAGTACAACATTTGATTTTTAAATTGTGGCGAAATGTATCAAATTGTCAAAAAGTATGGATTTTCATTGTACTTTTGCGATTTGTAAATACTATGTTTAATAGTTTTGAATGAAAATATAATACTGGTTTGAATTGTAAAAAATATCTACAAAAATTTAAATTGTATTTAATTGTTCATTTAGAATTTAATTTTAGGTTATTGAATTGCAGAAAATTGTCGTACGAAAATGGAAAAAAGTAAATGTATTTAAATTAAATTTAAATGGTTTTAATTGAATAATTACCATTTACCGGTTTAAAAATAAATTGTAATATATTAAGCAAGTGAAAATGAATAAATTTTTTAAATATACTTCAATTGTGCTAAATTGAAAATTAAAAATTAGATTGAATTTATTTCTATTATTATATATTTTTAGAAATAAAAAAGTACATTTCATGTGTATTTAAATTGTCTTTCATTGTTTTAAATGGGACATTACAATTCAATGATTTTTAATGTAATTATAAAATATTTTTTAAAAAATAGACTATACTGTACATTTATTCGAATTGATTTGAATTGTTTCAATTTGGGAAATAATAATGCCATGATTATTAGCTTAATAATGCACAATTTCAAATCATCAAATAATAGCTTAAAATAAATCATTTTGTAACGTAAATTACATACCATTATTTTTAATTTAAAATCAATTTTTTATTTTTTGATATCTTTTAATAATCTTTCGTTAATTGTAAAAATACAATGAAATCCGACTGAATACTATTAATTCCAATACAACACTCAACAAAAAATTTGTATTTAAATGAAATTGTACAATTATATTCGGAAACAAACCCAATTATACCCAATTAGTTTCTTTTTAATTGATTTCAATTGAATCTCCATTTTTGGGAATGTAAGAATAGAGAATCACATTCATAATGGGAATAGAATCTTTGGGAATATAATTGGAATATTTTGAATCACCGAAATGAATTTAAAATGCAGTTATAAACATATTGTCAGACACCTTTATGTAATAATTCGAGTGGAATTAAAATTGTGCTTATCTTTAGATTTCATGGAGAATATGAAAAAGAAATTCTGTAGCGAACGAATTTCGATTTTAAACTTCATAAACACTTGTGAGATTTTAATCTGAAGCATTGATGCAATTTGTGACAAAACTTAATTTCTTTTCGTATATGAAAAGCTTATTTCTTCTGGGGCATAAGTGATTCAAATAAGATTATAGTTGAACATTACTGCAAACAAATGTACAATATATAAATAATAATTTAATTTGTAAATTAAGATTTTGTTTAATGTAATGTAAAAATGATTATTTCTCATTTTGAGGGATTATTTTGCAGTTTAAGTCAAAAATATATAATTAAACCGTAATTCAGACCATCTTGTTAACATCTAAGAGAAGAACGAGCGTCACGTTTCAAAGTACTCATCCATTGTATGATTAGTCAAGTGTTTTCTTCAGAAAAGTATACACTTTAAAGCGATTTAACATCAATTTTACTGCGTTTGAAAAATTACTTATACCAGCATTATTTATCAACTATATTAATATCTTAGCTTAAAATTCAATCTGTCATTAATTTACATAACATTTTTTTTATATAAAACCATAATTATGTATATATGTATCATCAGCAATTATTTCAACTTCATCAATTTAATTATATAACATAATTAGCAATGGTAAAGTCAAATTTGTTAACTGCATATTTCGGGGAAAAATGGTCGAGCAAATGAATTAAACTAATCATGCCCACGAGAAGTTGCAGATTACGGAAACTTATCTGTTAGACAGATGAAACTTGCGCGACTTTCTGTGAAGCTTATTCTGCGAAATGATATTAAATGTGCATGTCTGTAACAACATCAAATGTACGTTAAATGTATTGTTATAACATTTTGCAATAAAAAATGATAAGATATTTAAAACTGGTAGATGCTTATTTACAGAAATTATGTCAACTATGATATAATTATTTTAGATTATTCAATTTCCTAAGCTTTTCTAATCAAACAGTAGTCTAACATGACATGCTTAAACTACAAAAATAACTCATTTTGTTGCTTTTTGTTTTTAAACTAAAAAATTAACAAAAATGCACAAATAATATGTTGGTAATTTAAGAGTGATTTTTGTCGCTTTTTATAAATACAAAATATAAATTGTATATTCAAATTTTAAATATATATTAAATCTATTTTTATATATATTTTTGAAATATATATAGTGAGGATAAATTAAAAAACAATTTGTATGCAATAAAAAATTGTTACATAATCATAATTTACATTAAATGTAAAAATACTGTTTAGACGCGAATTATAAAATTATTATAAGCTTCCTTTCCAATTAGGTCAAATAAGTTTATCTTTTTTTAAATATTAAATTTCGATTGAATAAATGAATTACTTTTCAGATAATTAAAATGATTTAAACAATCTTTCATGCAATAACTGTTATTAAATTTAACACTGACATCCTATTCGCAGAAAATTGAAATAGACGCTTCAATACGTTACACGATTCAAGTTAATTAAATTTATACCCCATCGTTATAACGTTATATGCTTATATAATTGTTATCTTTGTATATAATCTCCTGTGTATTTTTAAAACAGATATTAACGTATAAATGCTTTGTGGCAAATTCGAAAGCTTTTTGTAATTACACGTTTTTATTGACAGAAGAAACACGTAATTGCAACAAAAAGAATCACTTTTATTGGCAAAATTACTATTTTACACTTAATAATTGTCTTGATGTTTTAACTCTTTGTTCAACTAATGAGAAATTTAATTTCATTTCATCTTTCTTCAGTGAACTTTTCCACGAAATTTATCAGAAATATCACAAATATTTTATTTTTGTCGAAGAAAATCTAGCATAAAAATCTTACACTTTTATTTAATATAATAATATATATATTTTACTGTCAAAAAATGTAATTTAATTGAAGACAATGGAATGGCGACTATTAACGTAAAATAACAGTTCAATTCATTGTTAAGCAGTTTTGGAATAAGATTGTTGACGAGTAAAAAATAAAAGAATCGTCTCGCGTAAAATAAAAGAAAGAAATCGAAATCGCCGCGGGCTTCTTCTGCTTTACGTTCAGAAACCATCTTGGCTGATAAACTGATAAGAACAATGCTTTCTAGAAGTTTTTGTCTTCTTTTATCCCAAGACAATATTCTTTGTCGAGTTATTTTTGCTTTGCCTTAAAGTTATAACGACCCAATTCTGCTTCAAGATTAAATCTACGAAACCCTTTGATATCTTAGGTACATATCATTGCGGTGCACCACATTTGCATTCGGACCAGTCACAAACGGTTACTATTTTTTTCTTTTTTTTTTATTATCGAACAAAAATTGATATCAATAAAAATGTATTCATACATCATTTTCTTTCAAAAAAAATCTTCTATTTTTATATTCTTCACTGATAATTTCAATATTTTAACAATTTTGATAAAATTTTTTAATTATTTAAATAAATACGACAAATTATATTAAAAGTTTATTTTAAATTTAATTAAAAACTTTAAATCAAATTTGTGATAGTGTTAATGAGTGTTATTTCAGGCAAAATATATATTTTTTTTTTTTAATGTAAAATTGTCAGAAAGTTTAAATTACGTTAAGATAAAGTTATGCAACGTTTGTTATTCGCTGCAGATTATAATTATTACAAATAAAGTTGTTTAAATGCATTTGTGCGATGCTTTAAACGAAAGCAACATACTTTTCACGCAAGCAGAGAAAGTGTTAATTTGCATTAAACTTTAAGTTGTTTCATATTTGAGTAAAGAAACATTTCATAAACATTGTCAAATCAAAGTCGGAATCATTTTCCTATATAATCAGTTAAGAAATATTTTCTGCTTATATAAAGTTTCTTTTAACTACAATTTCTTATAACATCTTTTCTGGTGGAATAAAAATATTAATAACATTTTGTTTATATCAGTTAATATTTAAGAACATTTTGACAAAGTATTCTATAAAATTTCATTTTTATTTCTTGTTTAATATTTTTATTAACGGTTCAAGAATTTCGCATAAAACACGTATACATGAATACATTTCTATAAGCAATATATATATTTTAATATCAAAATATCCATGCAAAGTACATGCCAAGTATTTACAAAATCTGAAAATATTATAACTCAAAGTTTAGTTTTACAATTAACTTTGTCCCACTTTGAAATAAATTATTGAAACGCTGTTAAACATGCACAAATGTTACGTACATTATGAAAATGTGTTATATATGTATAGTATATATAACAATGGCGGTACTTATACAAGACCA
Source organism: Gryon sp. ZL-2020 (assembly GCA_022817425.1). Lineage (NCBI taxonomy): Eukaryota > Metazoa > Arthropoda > Insecta > Hymenoptera > Scelionidae > Gryon > Gryon sp. ZL-2020. The sequence continues at coordinate 6,802 of JABFPJ010005969.1, forward strand.
AGAATTAGCCAAACAGAGCCCAAAATGTGTACATCACTTCGTTAGCAAAAGTTGGAAAAGTAAAAAATAGTGTGGCGAAGTAGTATAACTCCTCTAACCGCCGTCCCACCGGCATCGTCTCATTGGATAATAAACTCGTTAGAACAAAACATGTTAAAGTATATTTCAATGCTTGTCTCATTTTTTCGACGTCACTTACAACGTTGTTTTCCGCCAGAATCCTGTATATTTTTCTACACACAACCCTGGAGAAATAAAATTTATAGTTTCACACACAAGTAGCGAGAGAGACGGAGAAAATTACTGAGACTGTCGATCGATATTTGCCTATAAGCTATTGACTAAACTAAATCATGGTGTACCGAAGAAATTAGATCGTTAAATTAATCTTTACCATAAATAAAGAAGCGATTTAAACTTACAGATTTACTTAGTATGATTTAATGAATGTCTTTAGATTAACTATTTTCTAACATTTTATAGAGTAAAGTAAGTAAGAAAGTAATTTACAATTTCTTGGATAAAATTATTTAAATCTTATTTATTCTATTAAACATTATTTAAAATAATTTTCGATAGAATAAATACTGCGAAGATTTAAAAATATTATATTTCGCAACTAGGGAAAAGTAGCCGATTCTATTCTTAGTGTAATAATCTCATATAAGTCGAATCGGCAGTTTTTCCTTAGTTGTGGACGATATGTTTTCTTACAAGTGCATCGAAAATATCCCCCCTGCCCCCTCCCGAAAAGTGGAATAGAAGTTGTACTTTCTTTCCCTAGAGAAGAAAAATAACTTTCTATCCTTATTTTCCATCCCTAAGGAGAGAAATAGTATATTTTGCACCAAGGGAAATGAAAAAGAAAATTCGCTACCGAGTGCGAAGTTTACAATTAATCCGAGCCGAAGGCGAGGTTTTTTAATCGCACGAGGAGAGAATTTTCTTTTATTTTCCATGGTGCAAACGATATTGTTCGCCACAAGGGAGCAGAAAATGCAGTTTCTTTAAAACTCCCTAGAGATGGAAACCGCATTTTCTGTCACCGTGTGACGAAAATATACTTACGTCATTTACATTATTCAAAGAATGATAGTACATTACGCAACAAGGGAGATGAAATCGGGAATTCGTTTTCCCGAGCGGAGTTTACAAGCCGAGCCGAAGGCGAGGCTTGTAACCGCGAGGGAAACGAATTTCCGATCATCTCCCATGTTGCGTACTATATTTTTCGTTACGAGGGAGGGAAAAAAGCCATTTTCCTAAATCTCCCTAGGGAGGAAAATGGCATTTTCCCTCCCCGAGTAACGAAAAAATACTTTCCTCCCGCGGGACGGAAAGTGCCACTTTCGGCCCACTGTTGAGCGAAGAAAAATAGTATATTGTGCAACAAGGGAGGAAAAGCGGTCATTACACGAGTGTGATGTTTCCCGAGCCGAAGGCGAGGGTAAACTTCACACGAGTGTAATGACGCTTTGCCTCCCTTGTCGCACATTATATTTTTTGTTACAAGTGTACACATACATACACACACATTCACAAATATGTGTTTGCATGATTGTTTAATGGCTAATATTGTCGTATTTTTTATTTTAAAAAACAGGGAGGGAAAGTGCACGTGTAACGAAAATGTATTTTCAATGCATGTGTGAATAAAATGTTGCTCAATATGAATATAATTCAACAATTTAAAGAGAACCAAACTATCATATCTTTTAATTAATTAATTTTTGTAATTATAAAAGTTGAATTAATTTTACGTATAATATTGCAAAAACACAAAATTGCAATTGGTCTGAAATATGAGCCCATTAAATGCATTTTAAATAAAATAAAAAGCAACTCTACTATCTTAATTGACCAATTCAACAATTTCCGTAAACATTTAATAAATTGGACCCGTATTTCCGTAAAGAAAAAGAATATTCTAACCACAGCAGTGAGGAAAAATGCACCAAACCACAAAATCCAAGTAGAACGAAATCGACTGTACGTTGCAACTTTATCTCTGTCAGTTTATTTCGCACTCTTTAATTTACTTTATATAATAAATTGACCCGTCAAAATTCAATCTTCGCGAAAGGAAAAGAAAATAAAAAGTCCCGCGGCGTGGGGGGGGCAAACAAAAAAAAAAGAAAAATCAACAAAAAAATTCAAGCGATAAGTTTTATCCGCCGCGTGTGTTCAAGTGTCGCAATGGTTATGAATATTTACGGTGCGTACTTTTACGATTTTTCGCAGCATAATACGTAAATGTTCCACATAAGTCTGCTTGTTTCCACGCACGTTACAATGCCTCGCGCGTATCGGCTTTTTCGTAATGCAGTACATTCTCGCGTATATACGCACAAAAAACCATCGAAGCGCGGCTTGCAATTCAAAAGCAAACTGCTTTTTTCTGTAAATGAAATGAAAAATAAATGAAAAAGAAAGAAAAAAAGCACTGTAGGCAAAAGAAGCGGGGAAAAAATGCCAAACTGGATTGCTTTGACATAATAAAGAAGAAATGTCGAGCAAACACTTGGTCTGACGGATTTTATGATTCGTCAAATATATATATATATTATAGATAATACTTATTTCATTGCATATATATAAAAAAATTATGAAAAAAATTTTCCAGCGAATTAGTTTGTATATAATAAAAATTTGTAAATCATTAAAATATCTTTTAATGATTTTCCATTAAAAAGCTGTAAAGAATGCTTTAAAAATGTTTGAATGTTTATGAGCATTGAAAAACGGTAATTAAAAAAGACGTGCAGAAAAAAGAATAATTTTCGCAGAAATGTTAATTTCAAGTTGGAAAGATCAATTTTATTCTCCCATGGAAAACTGTAAAGTGAAAACTTAAAACTTAAACGTTTACAAATGTTTAAAAACAAATTGTAATTATACAAAGAAGCATCAAAAAGATGTAACTTTTTTTATCATTTTTCAGAGGCTAAAAATAAAAAAAGAATAAAATTAAATTAAATTAATAAAAAAAATAAATTTTATAAAAAAAATAAAATGAAACATTTTTATTACTTCATTTTATTTTCTCATTGGAAATACGTTTAATATTGTTACCGTTTAAGTATATTGAAAAAAAAGGAATAACCTTTGAAAGGCAAATTCGTTTTAGTTTGGAGAAATTGAAACGAATGTTCAGTTTTATTCTCATAATAATTAATCAACACAAATGAATAAGTTGAAGAAATTAAATTTCAATTCATTTTCATTCGTCGAATGTATTCTTTTTTTATACATATTTGCTTTAATCGCAACAATTTATCTGAAATATTTCCATAACAGTTTTGCCGATCATATCTGTTTAAAAATTTCTTTCTCTTTATTTCCTTCAATTAACTTCTTTTTTGGTTGTATTTTACACGCCACTCTACATGAACTTATGAATAAAGATTTCTATTTCAACGTTTCTGCAAAAGAATTTTGACTCGGCAAAAAATTTAATGTTCATCTTAACTTTATAACTTTTTTTGAGATGACATGTAAAGCCGACGTGTGAACGTTTATTGTGTCATCAAAAGAAAAAAAAAGTGATCAGATTTATAAACATCTGGGATGCAAATCACGCCGAAGCTTTTCAATTACAGTCACTGACACGAAAATTCATTTTCTTTCTTTACTTTCAACTAGAAACTAACAAAATATATAACATCTTGAAACTAAAAACATATTTCAAAAATTCTATCTTTTCAAGTGAAAATGAAACAAAAAGTATAATAATATGCATATTAATTATGTCGAAGCTTTATAGTTAAAACAAAATATACTCTCACAGACGAAAATATTTTTTATACAAAACTTAAATATATTATTATGTAGAATCGAAATATATAAAAAAATATAAATATAGAAACAAAAAAATATTAAAATAAAATTTATTATATATACAATTGAGTTTCATTTTTCAATAAAACAATAATGTAAACATATAAAATAGTTTTTTTTAATTTTGTATACTTTATATTTTAGTTTTTAAATCATATTTGTTTAAATATATATTGAAAATATCTTAAAATTACAGTTTATTTTATTTCCGTCCGTGAAGATATGATCTGACCAGGAGCTACATGAAAATTAAAGCCCCCGAGTACATTGAAAATAGCTTGTTGGAGCAAAAATGTGAAATGACGGAAAGCAAATAGAGCGTTTTTGTTTCAAGTTGTAAAATTGAGTGAGTGTTAATTTTCGGAAAGTGGTATATACAGAAGAGACAATGATAAAGGACTGCATTTTTACAGTCATTAACAATTCTCATACAGATTTTAATTAAATTACGTCAGATATGAAAAGTTTTCAGGAATAACGTATGTTGGCGTGTAAAAACTTTGTATTCATTATAACTTAAGGCAAAATTGTGCAAACAATATGTTAACTGTTATGCTGTCGAATTGAAGTATTTCAAGTACCAATTAGTTGCTCTCGTACAATCATGTACTATAATTACAACGCATTTAAAATATATTTACTTTTCCGCGTCTCAATACAAAGGGGTAATTGATGATGTAATCTGCTTCAATAATAATAACGCATAATTATGCCCTAAAATGTAACATAACATATATAATAAACTTAGTTTCGTATTAGTAATTGTTAAATAATTTGACGTTATTTTGAGTGATGTAATTAAATGCATAATTACTGTCGTAAGTTTTGACATTTTCATTCGTATTGCGAGGAGCCAAGTGTTTTGCAAAA
>JABFPJ010005970.1:0-11507 GCA_022817425.1 Gryon sp. ZL-2020
AAGATGCTCAGTAGAAAACAACTGAGTAATCTTGTGGGCCTACTGACGGGGCACACTAGACGTCTGAGGCATTACCTTAAATGCATAGGTAAGGCCAACGACGACACCTGCAGATGGTGTAATGAGGACACAGAATGTGCCGTACATATATTAACGAAATGCACCGCCTTGGCAGCATTGAGGCGGAAGCATCTTGGGTGCGGCTGGGTGGATCCGGAGGACATCAGGGCGGTCGGCGTGAGGGCTCTTGCCAACTTTGTGGAGGAGCTCGATGCGTGAGCTGCTCGGTGCCTCCACTGTGATCCACTCACTTATAGGGTCTCAGGTTGGGCTCTAGATTGGGGTCCCCTGGAACTAGCTTACGGGCTCGCTGTCAACTTTGCTGTCAGCCAGTCTGGTCCTAGTTTTTGGGCGGGTGGGGAGTACAATGGACGAAGGTCTAGCTGCTCAGGCCCCTCTCTTAGGGGCCACACCCACACTCTTTTATTATTATTATTAGTATTGTAAAAACTCAAATAATTTGGATACATATTTGGTTCTCTTTAAGTCTGTAAACTATTTATAAAACAAATTTTATCCCCTCTTTACTATCTAGTATAGTAATTTTTGAAAGAATATTAATTTTTTGTGTGTACCTAACCCTAGGATTCGTACAAAGGTCGGTATATTTGCGTAAGTTTACGTTCAAATGAATTTCTTAGCTTTTAACCCATAATTACCACTTTTTATTGAATTACATTATCTTAAAAGATGATCTTTTTGTACTAGCTATTGAAGCCTACGATCTTTTCCATTATTTTCGTGTGATGAAAAAAAATGTGATAAGAAAAATGTAATGAACCGAAATGTGGTGAAGATGAATTTAGTCGCTTTACATTTCACGAATGATCTGTTTTGAGTAAGAATATTATAAGCAAAGCTGTTACACTAAAAATTTATTTTGTCCAAAGTTATTTTGGTTATCAATAATTGTGGCCGCGTAGCAGCCACAATTATTACACAAATTATGAATTTGCGTATATCCCATAAAAAGTATATAATTATTTATATTACAATTACAATTACAAATAACAATTACATTTCTTTTGCTCTAATGTTATTTTTTTACATTTATTTTGTCTACATTTATTTTTCCTCACATTTATTTGTCGCATTTATTTTGACACATTTATTTAGTGGGGGGATCTTTATAGGATAATTATAGGGTGCTTTTGGGAAGGTAATTAAATACTTATTGGAAGCTAATGGGATACATATATGATACTTGTGGGATGCTTATGAGATGCTTACGGGATGCTTATGAGAAGATCACGGGATGCTCATGAGAAGCTTATGGGATGCTTACGTAATGGTAATGAGATGCTTATAGGATGCTTATGAGATATTCATTCGTTAGGTGATTATGGAATGCGTATGCAATAATTATGGGACAATTATGGGATGTTAATGGAATGTTTATAGGATAATTATGAGATGTTGATACTAAGCATATGGGCAGCTAATAAGAAACTTATTGGAAGTTAATGGGACGATGGTGGAATCTAATAAGCTTATAATCAATATATTGACAGTTTCTCGAATGTATATGAGACCTTAATATAATTAAATGATAAATACATCATTCTTTTATGAGTCAAAAAATAAACTGATATAAGACATAAAAATTCAGATAAACTGAAAAGTAAAGGCCTAATACAAAAAATTTTGAAATATCAAGAACAATGTCTACAACATATTCATCTTTCTGAATTCAACTATTTAATCTATAGTAAAATCTTATTTTAATTCAAACCTTATTTAGGCAAAATTAGAAAACAATCTATACAATAAATATGGTCAAGTACATTTGCACATTTTACTTGAAAAATCTACAACTTGGGGATTGAATCTACAATAAAATCTAACTTATTACCTCACATAGTTAATTACATTAGTTAGCTTCAGACCTTAAAATAATAGGAAACTAAACTCCAAAATTATGAAACTAAAACCTAACTAAGTAATCAAAAAAATATATACAATAACCAACATGCAAAAATAAGGTTTAATTAGTTTCTTTAGTTATGTTATTCTTGTTAATCTTGCTAGTTATACAGTTATACATACTTCTTAGTTTCATTAGTTCCGATAGTTTTATTAGTTACCATATTGACTTGAATTCAGTATTAACCACTACAACATATATAATGTAACATATAAACGATTGTGGTTCGCGCCAAATTTTTTATTTTTCATCGAAACTAATGAAACTATTTCATATTTTCTGAAAAATAAAATCGTCTATAATTATACAATTTTGATTGACGAATTTCGTCATTTAATATTATGTAATAGTATCTTATGCATCAAAGGAGCAATGTTTTATTATTTTTCTCACAGTGTACACGATTTTTTGTCACATATGATAGTGAATATTTCGATGTTTAATACTATATTATCATTATTATTATTATTATTTACAAATAAGGCCTCCCGATAATCACGTCTGGCCGAAAACTAAACTTCGTGTTCATCAAGAAAATAAAATATTTATCAAAAATATGTAAAAAATTATATTATTATCAAAATTGAGTCAATTACAACATTCAAAACAAAATTTATTTGCTTATAGCATAAAATTCCAAAACCAAAATTGTAATTAAATTATTTTGGCGACAAAACACATGAAATCTGAAATCAATAAATATTAATAAAATGTATTGATAAATTTTGAAATAATTTTCCTCGAAAACTGTAAAATAATTTCGCTATGAAATAAAAAGAATTTTAAATTAACATATATTTGAAATACTTTTGTTGATTTTTTACGTTTCCTTAGACTTATTGGTTTTTTTAGTTGTGTTAGTTCTATTAGTTTTATTAGTTTTGTTATTTTTATCAGTTGAAAATCTTGACGGGTCATTCTTTTTTAATGTGAACAACAATAATTTGGACAACTTCAAACATAAATATTAAATAAATGACACGCCAAGTCTTTTAACTGATAAAATAAACAAAACTAATAAATCTAATAAAACTAACAAAACCAACGAATATAAGTATACGTATGAAATCAACAAAAGAATTTTATATATATTTTATTAACTTGGTATTTTATTTAGGTTTGGTTTTTGGTTTTTGATGTAGGTTTGGTTTGTATTTTGTTTGATTTGGTTTAAGTGTAATATAGTTTTTGTGTGGTTTTATTTTTCTTCTTGGCGCATTAAATGAATCCACATCTATTTTATACAGAATTTGTTTTAGAGTTTTCCTCGAAAACTCTACTTTAGAGTTTTCGAGGAAAATAATTTCAAAATCTATTGATTTGAATTTCATGTGCTTTGTAGCCGAAATAATTTAATCATAATTTCGATGTTGAATTTCGTCCATTGTACCGTTAAAATAATTTAACTACAATTTTTTATTTTAATTTTGTATGTTTTTCCGATTAAATAATTTTATTATTATTTTGATTTTGGTTCGTTTTGCCGCCAAAGTAAACTAATTACAATTTAGACTTCGAGATTAATCCGTTTTGCCACCAATATAAAATAATTAATGTTTTGATTTTAAATTAGATCTGTTTTGCCGGCAAACGTCCGATCGTGTACGAAAGTTTTACGCACAAATACAATCTCACACAAAAAAATCTCGCACAAGAAGGTTCACACACAAAATGATTACACAAAAAAATCAAACACGATAACTTCACAAACATATAATTTAAACATAGATATATCACACACATAATTATCACGCACAATAATATCAAACACAAACTATTCTCGCACAATAATTTCCCGCACAAGTTGAATCTTCACACAATTATCACGCACAATAATATTAAACACAGAATATTCTCGCACAGTAACTTCACGCACAAATTGAATTTCACACATAAATATCATGCACAATAATATCAAACACAAACTATTCTCGCACAATAATTTCACGCACAAGTTGAATCTCACACATAAATATCATGCACAATAATATCAAACACAAAATATTCTCGCACAGTAACTTCATGCACAAATTGAATTTCACATATAAAAATCACGCACAACAATATCAAACACAAAATATTCTCGCACAATAATTTCACGCATAAACACAATCACATACAAAATTATCACGCATAATAATATCAAACACGAATTTTTCTCGCACAAGTTGAATCTCACACATAATTATCACGCACAAAATATCACACACACAAAATTAAACGCACAACAATCAAACACAAAACATTCACACACATGCATGTATCATTCTCAAATTTATGTTTTTGCCTAAAAAGTTCTTCCATCTGCTAGTTTCTTTCTGATCCATTTGTCATTGTTAGATGGTGGGATTTGTTCAATTTCATTTGAATTTTTCAAATATCTTATTTTTTCTATATCTCTTAAATGATATTTGTTTAGCTAAAAAAGGACTATTTGTTCATAAGTACAAAAAATAAATTTTTCCACTTCTAAGGGTTTTTTAAAAATAAATTTGCAAACCTATTAACCAAATATTCATAATTCCCTTATAACAAAATGAAATGAAAAAAATAAGTTTTATTTACGTCAAATTAAACAGTCGCACACTTTATTGTATTTATTAAATAGAGTAAGATAATTAAAATAAGAAATTTGCAAAATAATATTTTATTTGAGTGTAATCATTATTCCTCACAGATTATTATAGGATTTGTGTTATCTTCAAGAAAATTAATTTGAAGTTAAGTTATACTTTACTTTAAATGATTACACTCGAATAAAATATTGTTTTGCATATTTATTATTTTAATTATTTTACGCTATTTTATAAATATGATAAAGTGTGCGACTGTTTAATTTGACGTAAATAAAAATTAATATTTTTATTTCATTTTGTAATAAAAACATTATAAATGCATATTAATCAGTGAAGAAGAGAAAGGAAATATTTGGTTAATAGGTTTGCGAACTTGTCTTTAAGAAACCCTTAGAAATGCGAAAATTCATTTGTTGTACTTATAAAGAATTAGTCCTTTTAGAGCTAAACAAATTTCATTTAAAAAAGATTTCAATCGGAATGAAACTTCTCGCGATATTTAAAAAAATCAAGTGGAATCGGATATATCCCACTATCTAACAATGACAAATCAGAAAGATACCCGGAGATGGCAACACTTTATAGGGAAAAACATAAATTCGAGAATAATACATTTATGTGTGTGAATGTTTTGTGTTTGATTGTTGTGTGTTTAATTTCTTGTGTGTGATAGTTTTGTGCGTGATAATTATGTGTGAGATTTGACTTGTGCGTGAAACTATTGTGCGAGAATATTTTGTGTTTGAAATTATTGTGGGTGATAATTGTGTGTGTGATTCAATTTGTGCGTGAAGTTACTACGCGAGAATATTTTGTGTTTGATATTATTGTGCGTGATAATTGTGTGAGATTAAACTTGTGCGTGAAATTATTATGCGAGAATAGTTTGTGTTTGATATTATTTTGCATGATATTTATGTGTGTTAATAATCTATAACGGTTTTTGAAATCTGCGTGTAATAACAATACGTGTTTCGTCAATCAGGTTATTATTTAATTAGAAAAAAATATTCCTCTGTCAATAATAAATAAAGCAGATAGTCACATAAGATCACTTCTTTACTGACGCCGCTTTTACCGCGCATGAATGTACGAAAGTTCGATGGTAATCAAAATAAATGGGATTCCTTTACTGATTATTTCGAAACAGTTATTGTAAGAAATCATAAATTTGACAATATTTACAAATTAAATTATCTCAAAACGGTTTTAGAGGGTGAACCAAATGATTGATCACTTAGATTCTGTCGCGGGTAATTTTGAGGTAGCTTGGGCTACATTAAAATCTCATCTTACAAATAAATGTCGCATGTTTGAAAATCTTTTGTGTTCTCTTTTTTCTATTCCTGAAATTAAATGTGAAAGTGCAATTGAACTTCGAGCTATACATGATTTCAATTTTAGAATCCTTACAGGCAGCTGGCGAACCGGTGGAATACTGGAGTTCATTCCTAGTTTATTTTTTTGTTCAAAAGCTCGATACGGAATCTCGCCAGGCATAGTCGCTTTTGATCGGTCCTAAGCGAACTTATTTCTCGTTCGATGATCTCAAAGAATTTATATTGAGTGGAGCCACGGGGCTTATTTCATTTTCGCCTGATGCCTTGTCTGGTTCGGTGTCGAGCGTTGCCAATAAAACTAAGCATAATAAAAGTGGTAAGTACGAGACAACAGTGCAAGCCCACGCTACCTCAACAGAATCAGCAAAGGAATGTCCTATGTGTTTCGCTGAACACATAGGACATTCATTTGCTTATTTCATTGTCCTAAATATAAGGATTTGAAAATAAATAAACGTTTCTCTAAAGTTTAAAAAAAGCATCTTCGTCCTTATTGTCTCTGATGGCATGCATGGTCTAACTGTACAAGTCAAAAGACTTGCACAATCTGTCATCAAAGACATAACACAATGTTACATCGGTCGCGGGGATCGAGCGATCACAAACCTCCCATTGAATCACCTTCTCGACAATCGGAAACTCCAGGAACTGATGACTAAAAGAGCCTCCCAGCGGTTTAATCACATGTCTCTGCTGTAAACAATCAGCTCTTCAGGTATAATTCTTGCTACGGCAACCGTTTTCGTGCACGGTATTAAGGATCGCGTACTGAAAGCTCGCACTGTCATTGATCATGGTTCTACGTGGACCTTGATATCCGAATCACTGGTCAATGCAATACAGGTAAGGAAATTGCGGGTGTCAACTACGTTTTCAAGGGTGGCTAGCTCTTCGGCTGGGTCCGTACGATTTGCCGTATCTGTGCACATAACACCTTTACGCGATAGTCAGCCCTTTCTCACTTCGTATGTACCTTCGTATGAAGGACATATTGAAAAATGTCCCTATTTACGTGGTTTAACTTTTGCTGATGAAAACCCCCCGGTTCTACGAAAATTAATTCATTTATCGGTGCTGATTTGTATGGCCATATAATTCAAGACTGTTTGATCAAAGGTTCGTCCGGTCAACCTATCGCACAAAAGTCAATTTTCGCATGGATATTATCAGGTTGTACCTCATCGGACGATGAGTCTACTCCAACTTGCAATTCAGTGAATTTGTGTCTCGATGAACCCATCAACGGATTGATTAAGAGGTTCTGGGAAGTAGAAAAGGTGCAGGCTAAAACTTTCGTATAGGAAATCGACCAGTGTTGTGAATCTCATTTCCAAGAAACTACGAAATGCGAACGGTCGTTATGTCGTACGGTTACCATTCAATTCAGTTCCACCCGATTTAGGGTCAACTAGAGAGAGTGCCAAGCGATCCTCTCTTGCTTTAGAAAGACGGTTAATTCAAAATTTTAGTAATCTGAACGCGTATAGGGACTTTATACAGGATTATGAAGGTCAAAAACACATGGAAGCATCCGTGTCTCCGTCAGATAACTTGACTAATTTTTATCTGCCCCATTATGGTGTTGAAAAGGGTTCGAGCACAACCACTAAACTCCGCGTGGTTTTCAACGCGTCGTTTAAGTCGTCTAACTCCACATCATTAAATAATCACCTCATGATAGGCTCAAAATTGCAGGCCGATATCGGTGCTGTCTTGTCTCAATGGAAAACTTTTTGGTTCGTTTATTGCGCCGATATCGTTCAAGTGTATCGGCAGAAACTAATTAACCCCGATGACCGTGACTTCCAGAGAATATTTTGATGTTCAAAGACTTCGAACGAATGTGGAAAGGAAACATGTTCATTCAGCCTGTTGGTACTAATGAAGCCATTGCATATAACATTGCAAAATATGTATCTAAAAGTAAACCCTTCGGTATGGATCCATCTGTTGCACAGCCAATAGGAAATTCGTAGAGAAGATTCAGATATGTCAAAAAATGTTCAAAATCTGTATGCACATTAAAAAAAAAAGAGATATCAGCTTGCGAATCGGTCTTCCGACTATATCATTTGAAATTAGGAGACAGTTCTCGACGCTGTATTTATCATAAACACAAAAACTAGAAAAAAGGTATCCAATACAAGTGTCCAATACAGTAACTATTAATTTGATTGATAGAAGCACAATGCGCAAGAGAAAGGTTCCAGCTTCAATTCGTGTCCTGTACCTTAAAGTACAGGTCACGCGAAGCGACTGATCCAGAGAATTGTCACAATACTTTACTTCTTATCTTAATATGTGCCATTTTGTAATGAAATTGGGCGTTTACAAAATTATGATTCTGCAAAAGATGCATTTAAGATGCAAAGAAGAGGAATTAAAACGTACTAGTACTCCAAACGTACTAGTACCATCGGAAACTTACCGCCAGCGTGACTGCCAACTTGAAAATGTATTCATAAGTCATAATTTTTTTTTCTTTTTTTCATTTAGATTTCATTTTTTTTCATCATTGCATCATCAATGCAAGTTCATCATCAGATCAATTTCAGAATTCATAAATTCAAGTTCACGCGTTTGAACTGATAGATGCATTAGAAGCTCCAGAAATTGATGATGAAATAGAAATTGAGAACGAACATCAAATGAATGATAATGAGTTTAAAAAAGCTCGGAACGCCATTAATATCGGGCAGAGAAATTTGTTTAACCTTATTACATCTTGCATTAAAAATCAATTACAAGGATCTACTCATCGAGAATATATCTTCGTAACTAGAGGTACTGGAACTGAAAAAACCTTTACACTCAATATCTTTAAATATCAAGTTGAACGTTGTTTTGGTGAATAAATTTTATTATGAATTATATTTTATGAAATAAAAATTAGAATTAATTTATTATATTTATTTATATTTATTTTTATAGGTAACAATTCTGCAGTAACAGTATGTACATTAACTGGTACAGCAGCTCGTCTTGTTGATAGAAGAACTCTTCATTATCTTTCAAAACTTCCAGTACAAAAAGATGGACGTATACTAAAAATGCCACAATTGACAGGAAATTATCTTTAAATAATGCGGCAACAATGAAAGATATACAATTTATATTTATTGATGAAATTTTAATAGTTCCATACGAAATGTTATGTACGATAGATTCAAGGGACCGACAAATCAAGAATTCAGATCAAATTTTTTGTGGCATTAATGTAAACGTATTTGGAGACCTTTTTCAACTGCCTCCAGTTAGAAAACATCATTTGATCAACCTTAATTCATGGTTGCAATAATTCTGTGGAGTCTATTTTCTTTATGCGAATTGACCGAAAATATGCAACAGAAAGGTGATGATACATTTATAAATATTTTTAACGCTTTGCATATTGGTGAGCAAAACATTTGATCATTTTATTGCAAAAAGTGTCTGCAGAATCATCTGACAAATATAATATAAAAACAAAAGTGGTACTGACATATTTCTTATACGTGCTGAAGATCAAAATGTCGATTCTAATAGAAATATGGAGAATGTTAAGATTGAAAATAGAATTTCCAGTGAATTAAACAAAACAGGAGGTCTACCGAAAGACCTAAAGATATACATTGGTGCTAACGTGATGCTACATTCTAATTTGATGTTAGCAAAGGACTTGTGAACGGTGCTATGGGAAGTATAAAGGAAATTATATAGTCTCATTTCAAACCTTGTCAGACTTATGAAAATGATGTACCATCAGTACGAGTTAAATTTGATAAAATTGGAGTTTGTACAATTAATCTTACTGCAATTCATAATCTTCCAGGTAAAGCAGTTGATCATGCTCTCAAGAAATACGGTAGTGTCTCTGGCCAAATATATATTTACGAGCTAAAATTTTTAAAAAGGTCAAACTTATATTGCACTCAGTAGAGTGCGGTCACTAGATGGTTTACGTGTTGAAGACTTAGATTGTTAACAATTGTCTCGTAACAAGTCATGTGACATAAAAGCTTCGAATGAAATGATACAAATGCGGGATATGTAAATAATACTTTTCTTATTATTACTATTTCAATACGGTTTATGTACAATATAGAAGCAAGAAATAATACACAGATATAAAAATATCATATAAACAATTGAAGAAATTATAAATATTTAAGAGAAATCTTATGTTTTAAAATTATATGTTATTTATAAAATCTTTTGAAAAACCTTCAATCATCTTCCAAATAAATGTTGAATATGTAAATGGAATGTGTATCTATAATATTATAATAATAAACCATTAGATTAATGTACAAATATTTCTTCATTAATATATAAAATAGTTTCAAAAAAATAAGAATATGAAATTAAAAAATGTTTGAAAAGTATATAATATAATAATACAAAAATTGTATTATTTTTCTTGTAACTGATAAATAATATTTTGAGATTTAAAAATTAAATATTTAAAAAATATATAAAAGATATAATAATAAAATTTCTTTAAAAAAGAGTTAAAACATTTAAATAAGCACCAAAAAAAAGCACCATAAAAAATTAGAGTGTCTATTGACACTAACCAGTGTACCAGTGTATCACCAGTGTACCAGACTACCAGTTTGTCAGTCTAGCGTTTTACTAGTTTACCAGTTTAGCCACATACTAGTTTACCCGCTTACCAGTTTATCAGTGTACGAGCTTACCAGTGTACCCGTTTACCTGGTTAGCGTTTTACTGGTTTATCAGTCTATTAATGAGCCAGTTTATCAGATTACTTGTATTCTCGTTTACCATCACACCAGTTTATTAGAGTAACATTAATGTAAAATTAAATCATATGGAAAGTCTTCACAGAAACGCAAAGATTTCTTTTTTATTTTACACACGTATAATACATTTAAAAAATAAGAAAACAACAAAAAATAAAACAAAACGCACAACGAACCATGAACACTGACGGATGACGATTCGCGGATATTCACGAATGACGGGTTAACTAAAACTAACAAAAATAACTTGAATCTTTCCAGAATCATGCGAAAGGCATGCCACAATCGTGCCACAGTCAAAGTTAGTTTTGTTAGTTTTTTTACAATCTAACAAAACTAACCAAAATCATGTCAGAGTTATGCCATAGTTAAAGTTAGTTTTATTGACCTGCTATAAACTGATAAATGGATATAAACAATTTTTTCGCATGCCGTAAACATCCCATAATCATTTTATAAATATCGCATGAGCATCCTGTAAACATCCCATAAACATCACATAAGCATCTCATAAACATCTCATAATCTCATATATATAAATATGAAAGTATGTTAGTTTGTTTATTTGTTTGTTTGTTTGTTCGAGCATCACGCAAAATCTAACGAACCGATTTCGTACAAATTTTAAGAGGAACTAGCTGAAACTCTCGAAAGTGTGAAAATTTCCGATTTTGGACCGCCCCCCCTTAGGCGGTTGTCAGGAAGTTGTCAGGAAGTTGTCAGGAAGTTGTCAATAAATTGTCAGGAAATTGTCAGGAAGTTGTCAGGAAGTTGTCAGGAAGTTGTCAGGAAGTTGTCAGGAAGTTGTCAGGAATTTGTCAGGGGGTTGTCAGGAAGTTGTCAGGGTTTTATCGGGGGGTTG
>JABFPJ010005971.1:0-11505 GCA_022817425.1 Gryon sp. ZL-2020
ATCGGATCCCGATCAGGGCCCAACATGGTTTCCTAATTTGACGTCATTTTTATGAGTTTACCTGATCGGGACCATATGAATGCCCGGCGTTACATCCATATGCAACGCCACACCTGGAAAACACATCCGGGCCTGCTAGGGTAGTATGATTTCCATGTTGGGCCCACAATTTAACCCGATTTCAATTTCTACTAGGGTGGTATTATTAAGGTAAAGCCCGAATAATGTGGCTTTCTATATGATTACCTAAATAAGGTAATCTATTTATTTGAGCTTACTTAAGGCGTGTAACTCTTCTCCGTAAATTCACCTATAAAGGCTGTAATAAGACCCTTCTATGGCTTTTTATGGGCCATTAAATGTTTACCAAAGAAAAGCAATGTTGCGAATAGTATATTTTTATTTCCCTCTGCGTATTTATAAAAATACAATTTATGCCTTATAAAATCATATATAAATACCAAATTAGCCATACGTTAACTTCATTGCAATTTCTTCCAGAACTAAATTACAGAAGAACCTACGAAGAACCATATTTCTATCTTTTTACACAGTGAAGAGTCCATCATTTTCATGTTTTTAACCCATATTTTCTTATGAATAAAAAAACGATAGTGAAATCTTTGCAGGATACAAAAGACAGAAAATATGGACATTCATTTTATGTAACATAAATTGTTTAATTAAATTTTAAACGAAAAGAAAAAAATCGTTATGTATTTAAATTTAAAATTATGTATTAAATTCTGCATATTTTATTTTAATTATCTATATCGCAGCAAACATACAATTTTTTAGACTTATTGAGAATATTATGTTTAAAAAGTTTTAATTAATATTAATAAACGTACGTTTTGTGTGAAATTTTAGAATTTTTTTAGATTTATTATTTATTAACTAGCTGAATCGCCGGCTTCGCCCGGCAAAAAGCCTATGACCCCTTCTCTATGACCGCCTATGACTCCCAGCTAAATTCCTAGCTTGATCCGAAGTATCTCTATAAAGTCTTTATGGACTCTTTATGAATGCCCTACAAACTCCCTATAAACTTGCTGTAAACTTCTTATAAACTCCGCATATAAACTCCCTATAAGCTCCGTATAAGCTCCCTATAATCTCCCTTTAATATCCTTATAAACTCTCTATGAATCCCTATGACATCCCTTATGACATCCCCTTTGACATCCCTTATGACATCCCCTTTGACATCCCCTATGACATTCCGTATGACATCCCATATGAAATCCCCTATGACATCCCATATGACATACCCGATGACATCCCTTATGACATCCTTATGACATCCCTTATGACATTCCCTATGACATTTAAGGGGTGACAACTATGACACACAAAAATTTTTTTCTAAAAATCTAGTGCAGATATTGTGAAAAAACCAAGTCTACGACACTTTGGAGACATAGGACTATATTCTCTAAAAATTTGGTTTAAATTGGATCGGTAGATTTTGCGTGATTGACATACAAACAAACAAACATATTTTCAATTTTATATATTAGTATGGATTCAATAATTTTTAAAAAACTAGTTTCGTTAATTTTCTGAAAGTTGTAATTTTAAAATATAGTAAAAACGATCGCTTTTTTGTACTTGGCCAGAGACACTACCGTGTCTCTCGATAAAAGCTTTTAAAAGATTTTTAAATATTCAGAAACTTTCTAAATTATTTAGGAACTGTTTCAAATGCTTCAAACTGTTTCAAAAATGCTTCAAAATTGATAAAATTTATTGAATAAATATTCTAAAAAATTCTAAAATTGTACACAAAACGTTACTAAAACTTTTTAAACATAATATTTTCCATAAAACTAAATAATTTAACATTTTCAGGGATTAAACAGAAAAAACAGGCAGTTTATTTTACTCGTTAATAAAAGATCAGAAATGATGGTCAATGATTCTGTATTGGTAGACTTAGAATGGTTCATATTGGTAGCATTTTCGAAAGTTCAGTTTAATTATTTCATTTTATTCAACAGAAAAACAAAATTTGTTGGCAATGTATAAGACAATAATATTCTATCAACTTATTTTATTGTATCATCTTCATTTTTGTTTAATTCATGTATTTTGCATCAAGATGCAGATTTAACTTAACTTACAAATTTAACTATTATAATTGAAATTAATTCAACAAAAAATAACCAATCTTATTCTTTACAAGAGAATATTATAACAAAACGTATTGGAATATTTTAAGATATATTTTCTTTTAACATAAAATTAAATTTAAGATAAAGGTAAATTTGAAAGTATTTTTGTCCTTTCTTCTAAACTGTATTTCGATATAAGTATGAGTGAGAAGTCAGTTTCAAGTCCGGCTTAATATGAAGAGAACGCGCGTTATAAGTTATCCTTTTTCATGCTCATTTAAACCTGCCTTTTCATTGTAAGAGCGCGAAAAAATTCAAATTTGAATTTATTAGCAAATAAGAAATACATTAATCATAATTTTCTTTATCGAATCTAATATGTGTCATAATTTATTTGCTTAAATCATATATAATTATGAAGTATCTATAAATAATAATCAGATTACTTTCTTTTTAATATTCGTTATAGTTTGCTAAGAAAGGTAGGGAATTCTTAAATAACAATTCACGTAATAAATAATAGCAAATTAAAAAAATCACATATGATTTGAAAATTATGAACGCATATTATAAAGTCTAGAAAGTATACAAATGAAGTGACATCAATCATAACAAATATAATTATTTCTAAAATGGTTATAAAATGACATACACTCAACTCTTTTTAAACCATTTTTATCATAACTTATGCACATACTCACTTACGTAAGATTAAATAACATTAAGATTATTTAATCTTACTATTGTTTCACTTTTAGTTTTATGTCGTACGTTCCATTTAAAATATTTTTTGTTTCAAATGGTAAGAGGCAAATTATTTCAATATAAAAAGGCAAACGAAATTAAATAAACAAAAAAAATAATTCACGCACTCACCATACAATATTATAACTTTTTTAATTTCTTCATTACATTTAATAAAAGACCTTTCATGTCATATTTTCAAGTACATAAAATTGCATAATTCGTATTATTATCTGCGAAAATAATTATATATATATGTTACAATATTGTATAACTCAATTAAAATCTGTCGTTGATGAAAAAAAATGCAAATAAATTTGGATATTTCATAACTTTTGATTAAAACAGTATAGGGAACATTGATTTTATTATCGTCTGTCGATATGCGATATAAGAATGTTGAGAATCTTAACCGGTGGCCTTGATGGAGGAGAGTTATCGAACGGTCGAGGATCCGCATATTCGTCCAAGTCTCGATAAGGCGCACGAAATGAACTTGACTGTACAAGAGTAACAAAGGGTTAGATGGGTTAAAAGCCGGTCAAGCGAAGCATTCGGCATCGCTTCTGATATCTTTTTTTCCTTCGCAAATATTTATGTGTGCTGATAATACCGGCTTTGCCAGTCTCTGGCTCACTTTTGTATCCAACTCATTCAGTGTATTGCTTTGGTCTTCATCAGAATCCTGTTTTCAAACATCATTCATTTATATACAATTTTGATACGTCACACTGCGTTTTACAAAAATTATATGTACGTATACGATATATCGTTCGCTCCTATTTGCATTCATTTATAATGAATGATTGAACGCTTTTTGCTTTATTGTTTTTACGCATTATTCAGAGTGCAAATTTGAAAATGTGCTTAGAAAAATAGTTTATATCATCATCATTTTTGGGAATATAACGACATGTATGGGAAGTACTGTTTGTTTGAAGACACAGCTTTTCTAGTTCATCAATCAATGCTTGTTTTCTAATGTTTTCACTTTTATGTTATAAATCAATGTACGTGAATTGAAAATTGGATTCTGAATTTTCATTTTTATTGAAATATTGTATTAAAAATTCATGCTATTTAAATTATTGTTCGATTATGTATTTATGAAATAATTTTAAACAAATTTAAATAAACAAGTTTTTTATTAATAATCAATTTTAATGTATATCTGTTAGTTAAAATGCAAATATATTTAAGTATTATCCACACAAAACTAACAGTTATCAACTAATATAATTATTCTAACGAAATGTTTCAGTGATTAATTATAATTTGTATATTATAATTCAGTGATTAAAGTATAATTTTTAATGCATTTGATTATTATATTTCTGCTATATTCTTTTATCTTTGCTTATATTATATCTGCAGATTGTATATTTTAGCTGCTTTTAATGTTTATGTGTCTTTAATGCATTAAAAAGTTATCTATATTATACAACAGAGATAATTAATAATCATTTTCTATACCCTCTTAAAATGAAAGATGATCTTTAAGATGACAATTTCATCATTCGTCGAAGCTTTTAACATTTTTGATTATTTTCTTATATCAAGTAACTAAATTACTTAGTTCATATTAATAAATAAAAAGTTTGAATCGAAAAAAGAAAATTTAGGAGTTTTTCAAAACCGTTCACAGAACACTTTAATATTTATTAAATGTGATTATACTTCTTTCAGACACTATAAAATATATAGTCGAAGCTATAAATAATGATATAGTATTTAATAAATTCTAAAATAAAAAAACTAAAAAAATCATAAAACGAGCTTCAATTTTTAGTGTTTTATGTTGAATATAAGTCACATAATTTTAACACATTGAATTTAATAAATTATGCAAATCTTCATATAAAAATATTTTTTTAAATAAATAGTTTTTATTATTTTTGATATAATTTTTATAATTTTTATCAAAGGGCTGACAGCTGAATTGAGCTGTAAAAAGCGTAAATTTGCAAAACCTGTTCCATTTCGATTACACGCCACTCTATTTTTCATGATTTTTTAACCATCATTTATCTCACATCATAACTTGTCAATTAACACACTCATACAGTATACAGTGGCAACTCTCGTGACTATCACTAATCGTTCGTCCGAGCGTTGTTCGATTACGTCGAGCAAAGACACCCCCACCTGTCCGGACGGATGATGATCTTGCATTCATGATAGCTTCACCTTGATACAATAACCGTCTATGTCAATGTGAGGAAGGTCGAAGTGTAAATACGCTACGCTTATATTCAACAATATCAGTCTGCCATCGACTCTCGTCCGATCCAGAAACTCGTTCGTCCCATCCGTGTGTTATCATCAGCGTGCACTCAACTTTTATACCGCAATGCCACGTTTACTGTGACAGTGTCTAGACTAATCGAAAAGTTTTAACCGGCGTTTCATGATCAAAACCAAATTTATTCAATTATTGTAGTTTAATTAAAGTGTGGGTAGTAATTTGCTATTTTTTTGATTAAATAATTATTGAACATTTATGTATAAACAAAGTACAATATTTTCAAATACAATGCAAATTAATTAATCAATTTCATAACAGAAATTAATCAGAATTAAATGAAGAAGATATATTCAATAAATAAAATGTTATATCTGAATACAAATTTATTTATACAAAAAGTTAAATAAATGATTTATTTTTTATGATACTTTCAAGTAAATTAAATTAATGCTTTAAAGACACAATATATACTTAAAACTGACCCAACAAAAATTCGTCCCAACTACATCGTTATCGTCATAATAGTTAGTGCAAACTATTGAATAGGCGTTTAATATCAGTGATTATGCAGCAATGATTAAGCGCGACGCAATTGTTTTTCAATGAATATCTTCAAATCGATGATTGTTTAGAATTATTTTTCAAATCATTATATCGCGGCTTTAATATTTACTTAATATGCGTTTATACTCAACGTTTTTTTACTTAACTAATTTTAATTTAATAAATTTGTGATTTCTTTTTTTAAATTATTTAAAGATTATATATTCATATATATCATATATTTGAAATATATATAAAAATATATATAATATAAAAAATATGAATAAATATAATATTTTATTAAACTGCCATACTAATTCATAAAAATGATGGAATTTTTTTAAGGAAATGATAATGAAGATACAAATTATAATAAAAATGATGTACCTTATAAAGACATAAGTTTTGATGAAATAATAAATGTAATTTTTTTCTGTGTATGAGAATAATGGATGTTTCTTATTGCAGCTCAAAATGACGTCAACGACGCTCGTTCTGCTTCACGTGGGCTCACTAGCCATATATTCATACACGCAATACTATGCGGCTTATAAACTGAAAATTCCATTTCTAGACAAAAGATTTGAAAAATTTGATCCAGGACAACTGAAGTACTTGACTATGTGGGATGTGGTGAGTTTCCTTTGTTTGAAAAGATAATTTGAAAAAATGCTGATGGCGCATGCAAATCTTTAACACACGATAACATTTTGATAAAAAATTGCAAACAGTAATAAATATTCCGTAAAATAATACAATTCAGAGATCAAATCAAAATCAATCTTAAATGTATCCATAAATTGATACATTATTTCATATTTCATAAATTTAAAAAATGTTATATTTTATTAATAATTAAAAATTAGTTAGAAATTATTCAACTATATTTTTTAGCAACAATATGTATTTATTATTATATTAAAATTTCCACTTAAATCTCAAATTTTAGTGGAAAAATGTTAACACCAAACTTTTATTTTTATACAGTCAGACTAATTTCTGCATATATAATATTTTTATGCACCTTGGGAGCGGACAAAAGTGGAACTAACCATGCCCTAGGGCGGTAAAAATGCTCTCGGGCTACGCCCTCGAGGATTTTACCGCCCTCGGGCGGTAAGTTCCACTTTACCGCCCGCTCCCTCGGTCCATAAAATAGCGTACCAGCGTCGGGCGCAGTGGCGCCCTCAGCAGTAATATACTATTATTTTATGTAAATAATATCAGCCAGTTATGTTATAGTTGATACTTTTTTATCTTTTGTTTTTTTTTATTATTTGTTAAATAAAAAAAACTTATTCGATAATTGAAAAATGAGTTTGCTTATTAATTAATTAAATGAATGAACGCAGTCTTAATAAATTAAATTAAATGACGCGAAAAAAGTTGATAACAAACAACGCACAATACTGAACTTTTAAATAACACTTTTTAAGTAAAAACTGCAAATGAAATAACTTAATCTTAAAAATATCAAAAAATAAAAACTTTTACATTTTTAAATCAAAAGAATTATATAACAGTTTTGATTGTGGAATAAAATCCCGAAATATCAATGAGATTCATAAATCATGTGACATAATATGTAAACGAATACAAAAGTGTTAGAAACGATATACAGAAATACATATATAGAAAGTTAATTAATGTACATTTGATAGTTCCTTTCGTTCCTGTAGAAACAAATATATTAACATTTCCTACGCCTTTTTATGAGTCCAAATCATCATTTATAAAAAGAACAAATAATTACCTAATATTTCATTTATCTCAAACAAGACCAAAACTTAATTTCCACGATAATTTTGCAATAATTATGAATAAAGTCAGAAGATAATATTATCATAAAATATCAGCCTCAATTATAAATTATTTTGACTATATTTTCAGCAAGTTTTTTTTTAATTCAATTTCAACAAAAAATACACAAGAACAATTTTATTATCATGCTATTATATAATACACTTACAGAGTGCAAGAATTCATTCAAGTAATTAACTATATCTAATGTTTCAAAGTGCAGCATATGAATTGCATAAGCGGTCTATCATACTTAATATTTTTTTCTTTGCCAAGAAATTAATAAAACCGTTTTGTCTAATCATTAAATTTATAATCAGTCAAGTGTAACTTTCATCGAATGCATATGTGCGAAAATTCGACTAACTTCTGGTGTCTCTGCGTTAATGATGAACTGACTTGCATATATGCATTTACTGTGCAGAGGTCATTTTCAAGAGTCCAGCTTTAGGTGCAATGTAATCAACATTTATATCATCACATAAGCGTCTCAAATGTCTTTAAATTCATTGATGATGAATTTTTTTCTCCACGCGATAATGTTTGATCGATTGCTCAACTATAATGAGCGAGGTGGAGAAAGGTCCCGAGTGAAATCGTGAAGTTATTAATACAGAACGAGCGTTTCCGTGTAATCTCAGAGGGATTTCTATGTCCTTTTGATGTTGTAATCGCAGATTTGCCACACAAGAATGTTGAATTTTTGTATTAGACATGTTCTCCTTTTTTACTTTTCATTATCTTCATTTAAATCAAAACTATGTTGTAATTTTTTGTCGGAGCATAAAAAGTTTATTACAGTTTTATACCTTGTTTCGTAAAGTGATTCCTAAAACCAATTTTTTCACCTATGCACAAAGGACAGTCGTTTCCCTCACGGACGAAAATATAAAATATAATTTTATATTCTAACTATATGCCATATTGCAGCAATTCATATATAAATTATTCATGTTTTTTATATATTTTGAATCTATATAAAATATATATTTTGAGTTTTGTATAAAAAATATATATAACAATATAAAAAGTATATATAAAACTTTAAAAAATATATAATTTATATACAAATTGTGCATTGGCATATATAGATAAAAAATTTATCAAATTTTACTGTGAAAAACAGTAAGAAAAAAGTAAAAAAAGTAGAAATAAAAGTTATTTTAGTAATATTTACATTATTTTTTTTATAAATTACTGTTTTTCACAGTAAAATTTGATACATTTTCACCGAATGATCCAAAAAATGCCCAATGCTGCTGAAAATTTATTGTTTTCTGTAGCATTTAATTTACAATTCTTTGTCTGTAAATACAATTATAAAAGATTATAAAGATGTCAAAGATTATCAAATTGATTAAGGTATTGCAATTAAATTCCAATGAGTTTTACTTTCTTTATGCATAATTTCAAATAACAACTAAAGACTCTTTTTAGAATTTTAACTCGATTAAAAGTCAAATACTTAAAACTTTTAACTTCAAGGAAAACAATTTAGAGTTTCCTTGAGTATTTAAATATGCTTTAGACAAAAAATTACGAATAAGAAAACTGTACGTTATTTTTACATCATTTTACACTTTTCAATGTATTAATAATTCATTCTCATTACGCATTTGTATTCGCAAAGTAAAACCTTGCAATTATATCTTGTTTAATTATGCAGACTGAGAGATGAGAAAAGCTTTTTCAAGTGTGACGAGAAATTATACAACTTTATCAACTTGGACATTTCTATTATTCAAAATTGCACAGTAGTTTTGTTTATAATTTCAATTATAACCTAATTAATT
This sequence comes from Gryon sp. ZL-2020, assembly GCA_022817425.1. NCBI lineage: Eukaryota > Metazoa > Arthropoda > Insecta > Hymenoptera > Scelionidae > Gryon > Gryon sp. ZL-2020. Next base: position 9,240 of record JABFPJ010005971.1, read on the forward strand.
ATTAAAAATAAAAATGTTCAATAATGCTAAAAAATAATTTATATATGTACATATGTATACGAAATAAAAATGTAATAAAAACTTTTTTTTGTCAATCAACGCAGACAATTTATGTCCATTCATATTTTTTTACTGTCTAACATGCAAGAGATTTATTGGCATTAAATTATTAAAATAAGTGAAAACCGCAGACAATTATTTACAGAAAACAAACCGGCAGTTTTTATTCAATTCTATCCACGAAAACACACCGTATTTATCGCATGCTTCATTCAGATTTATGTAATATAAAACGTGACGCGATTTTTATATACAAAAAGTATGCATGAATAATGCATAAAGGTAAAAGTGTCATACTTGATGAAGTATTAATCATCGCAAAAGATCTGATTTGTTATTGATGAAGGTGGTATAAAAAATCGATTTTTTATAGGAGTCATTAAGAAGAGTAAATATTTAATTTAAATATCTTGAAATTAATTGTTCAATCTACTAATTATGTTCATATAAATTAATATTTATTGATTTATTGATTTTATACATAAACAATGTAATATTTCAATATTCTTAATCTTATATAATTGTGTAAAATTCAATTGAAAACATTTTAAAAATAAGAAAATATTATTAAAAAAGTCATTACGAATTATAATAAGACTTCTTTGTGAATAAGTTAATATATTATTAAATGATATTATTTGTTTATCTATACTTTTTACCGTTTGGAAAATATTTTTTACAGAGATATTTTTACATGCTTACAAAAAACCTTTTATATAAAAAAACGGAATTTATTGGAAATTTACAATGGATCTTTCCAGACACTGCTGTTATGCTACTTCGAAACAACTCGTTTGTCTGGAATAAAGTGAAAAACATACGATCTCGGTTCAACACGCCAATGACTTATTTCATCGACATATATACTCCTTTCTTTCTGCCTGATATAAAAATTCTTTTTTAGATAACTAAAAAGATAGGTTTTTTATTTATTAATATAAAACATCACAAACGTTTTAAATAACGCTGCATACATTAAGTCTTTTTTACATCAATGTAAAAAAAAATAAATGCTCCAAACACACTTTCATATCGTGATTTTAATATTTTTTATATCTATAACACATTGAAAACTGTCTACTCATTTATTTCAGAACAAACGGTATATTCGATTTGAAATGCAGATCAGAAATCAAAATAATAAGACTAAGTTGAAATATTTCTATTAACGGTTTAGAAGCAGAGTTTCCAGTCAAGCCGGTTAAAAAACTGGCAAGTATGTTTACTCGCCTTATTGGTGAAATAATCGAGAAATTTCTTGATTTTAAATATGCTTCTTTGAATAATAAAAAAAACATTTCTTTCTTTCATACATCTCATCAATATGATCTGCTTATTTCCGGCGCATTCTCCCAATCTTCTATGTCTCTTTTCTTTTGACATCAACTATGTACTTGTACATGATCTCGTGCACTGCAGAAAGCGCCACCAAATTACATAAGGATTATGTTATGCAAAATATTACTTAATCAAATCAACACGTGTATTTAATTTTCAACCGCTATACTATTTTCAATCAAACTGTTACTGCTCTTCATCTGCAACTATGTATTCCCTCAAGTCACGACTTAAATGATTTCTAATCATTTCAAACGTCCCGTACAGACACTCATCACAAATTTCATAACAATTTCATAACTTTACACAACTTGACTTAGTTTTATTTCAATCTAACATAACTTATATTGACTTACATTTGTAGCCAGTGTATTTTCAAAACTCTTAGTGAATGTCGAATTAACAAAATGTTTTTACATCGTTTATATAATATTTAATATAGAAAATGAAAGAATGTTTAGAAACTCTTATGTTATCTACTTGTAATAGCCAATTAGACAAATATTTGCGGTTTAATCAAATTGGTGGTAATATAATTAATTAACGTTTTAATTTTATTGCAGAAATGCATTTTTGTTTCTTAATATGTACACCCAGAGAAAAGAGTCATGCAAATTTACTATGTTTTATAGTAGTTTGGGAATTTTTGCAAAAGAGTACAAATTTTACTACTCTCTAAATTTGAAAAAGTGAAAATTCACTTTTTTTGGGTGCATATTCACTTTTTTGAAAAGTTATAGTTCTTGTTCACTGAAAAAGTGAATATTCACTTATTGAAAAAGTCAGAAATAACTTATTTAGAAAAAGTGAATTTTAACTTATTGAAAGAGTGACAAATTATTTATTATTAAAATAATGTTCTTTTATT
>JABFPJ010005972.1:0-11505 GCA_022817425.1 Gryon sp. ZL-2020
TACAATTTAATTTCGAGTACAGGTAGGTGTAAAAAAAAAAAAAAAAAAAAAAAAAAAGGAAGCCTGAAGAACAAAAACGAAAAAAATTTGTTTGAAAAAAGATAAAAAAGAAACAGTGCGTTAAAAACGTCGCTGAAAAGCCGTGCAAATCCGTGCGAAAATAGTTGAGTGACAGTGACGGGCGATTTGCACGTACGATTTGTAATCGATTTTAGGTGTTTTTTTCCGCCGATCGACGGCTGCGTTCCATCGATGGATTCACATCATCACACCAGGGCTTTTTTTTCTCTCTCACAGCGGTGTAAAAAAATCACCTGGTTGATGATAAAGAAATTATATTGTAAAATTACAATGGCGTACTGTAAAATTCACTGATGATTATTTATCCGTAATGTTACTGTGATTTTACAAATAACGTAAACCTGTTGTTTTTTTAACTTAAAAAAAAAACAAGAAAAAAAAGCATCGACGATTTACGGTTATAGTCGTAATAATTAGTGGTCGTTTTGTGATCACAGACAGATAAAATAAGCCACGGCGGATAAAATGAACTCCACGGTGTGGTATAAAATAAAATTGTTTTAGTGCAGATAAGTTGGATGTATAATATTGAATTTGTTGGTGTGCGGTTAATCATGTAAATGTGACTTTGACGATCGTATTTTACTTATTGCCTCGTAAATGATATGTGAAATAAAAAACTAGGTGAAGAGAAAAAAAAATAAAGTGCAAGAATATGAACGTTTTCATGTTTTCAAGTTTTGAGTACTTTGCTACTCAACTTGATGGCGATTAATGTGATCAAAGTGCCTAATCATTGATTTACGTGATTTGTGAAAATGGTAAGTTTACACGGTTTTAATTAATTATTACAGACGACATTTGTAATCTTGGTTAAACTAAGAGTTAACTTATCATAGAAGTGACTAACACTTTATCATATCAAAATGATACAAAATGATTAAAAAATGCAATAATTTATAGTACTTTTTGTTATAAGTTAACTCTCAGTTGATACTATAAATAGTTAGTAGTGTTAGTAGAGTAGTTTCAGTATCTACATTTTGACAATTTGCCGGGCAAACTTACGGCAACATTTTCTTTTTTGAGCTACAAAGTTCACGTACACGTAATTTACACGAACTTCAAGGATGCAAACTTACGGAGACATTATGTACATTATTTATGCAAAGTTTGCATACAAAGATCTACCAGGCACAAAGACCTGCGTGTGAAGTTTATGAAAAACTTTCGTGTAAAGATTATACAAGCGTTCACAAAATTTACAAATTATTATTAATATTTGATTCATTTTCACTGATTCAACAATTTACCATATCGTACACGTTTTTACATATGTAAGTGTTTAAGGTAGGATATTACTGAAGGATCTAAAATGACGTAGAAGTGATTTTTGAGTGTATTTCAGATTCATATAATGTGATGTAGTTTTTAATTGTGATTTAATAAAGATGTTAAACAAATGAGTTATCATTTTCTTTTGTATTTGTTGGAGTTTTTCAAATGCTGTTAAGGAGAAATAATGCGAAAAAAGGTAAGTGATGAATGCTTTGTAATATTACATAACAAATAATGGTTAAGTTGTAAATGATCATATTTGCAAATTTTGGTGTAATCTTTGGTTGATGAATATTTAATGGAAAGATGAATTGTTTTTTAAAAGTCATTTGTAAGTAAGGCTTTATGAGTTAGAAGATATAAGGCAACAAATTCTACATTTATATTTTCTCATTAAAAGTAAACTATTGCTGCATTACATTTTCTAGAGTAATAGCATAAATCTGCAACAGCAATATTTCATTCTTAATTTTCGGTTAATACACGACGCTGTAGATCATGTTTAAACTTTACCCTTTATCGTCAATTTTGTTACGAGTTGTAATAAAACTTGTCTGTAAAATTAAGGAAAAATATATTCCAAGCAATGTTACATTCAAAAGGAGCAGTTTTTATTACGTTTCTTGTTATTGAAGGATATCTTTTTTGATGTGATTTAATATTACAAGATGGCGGAATTTAAATGAAGATAAGTTTGTTGAACAAAAAAATTTGGTAAAATAATTTTTAATAAATTACAATTTTAAGTTGATCAAAATGGAAACATGTGCAGGTTCAATTGAAGGGTTGTTGCGTATAAAAATGTGCATAAAAATGGATAAATCATTTCAACGCAAATATGTTTGATATACGCGCGTACATTTTTATAATATACAACAACATTTTCTCAAGCACATATACATGTATGAACATTTCGTTTCGTTCGAAAATCTTTAATATCAAAGTTATAAAATGCAAACTTGAGCTTGAAGCTCGTAAAGCACATCTATCAAATATTAAACGAGTAAATCACTTGTCGGATGGAATAAGTTATTTATTTTCTTAAGAAACATCAATCGACTTTCTCAATGTATTTATGCATTCTTGAAAATGCACTTTTTTTCGAAATGCATTTAATTTTCTCTGCTTTAAAATATGCAACAAAATATACTATAATGTCATACGCGCAGACAAATAACTTATAAATCTACTGTTTTTTTTATAAAACTGGTTTTATGGAAATTCTAAAAAATGAATTTTATTATTGGATAAATATGAAATTAGAAATACCGTTTTTCCAATTTTTCATATTAAAAATTACTTTTTTGTTATTAATTCACGTTTTCTTGTGATTTATTTTAATTAATTAATAATAAAAGAGTAATGTTTAAACAATGTTTACTAAGTTGTAAAATATTCTTAAACAATTTTATAAATTAACATATTATTGTTATTACTAATATTTATCGATTATTTCTATGATATTCGAAAACTTTTATTTGTGTCGTATCAGAATTGAAATCTACCAAAAACTGTTTGTTATGACTTGGATTAAAAATGTTTTCTCAGTTGATATAAGGTAAGTATAAATACATCCGTATACTTTTATTCAATCAAAAACTTTGATTAATCTATTTATTAGTATGATGTTGACGTTGAATATATTTAAAAGTTAAAATATATCTTATTATGTTTGAATAAAAATCACAGTATTATTTTATATTTAAAATTTGTTTTCATCTTTACTTGAAATTACTATTTTTATATTAGTACAATTTGTTCTTTTTGCTGCACCGTGAAATACATTGCTGCCACTGAATAGTTGTTAATAATAAAATAGTCCAATCATCCTTTATTTTCATTAATGCATTCATTTATTTTTCAACGAAAAAACTGTAAAATAAATGAGTATAAAAGCAATCATTTCCTTTCTCCTTTTTCTTAAGCTGAAATTAAATATCCTCATCTTAATTTTTTCGTAGTTTATAACTCATTCTTTAAACAAAATTTTCCATAATTTTTAGCTCATTGAAAACATCATAAGTTGTTAAAAGTACATAAAAAATGAACTTTGTAGTAAAAGTTCTTATTCCTAGATAAGGTCAAAGATTGCATGAATTACGTCATACGAAAGAAGTCGCGTGAAATTACGCTTTTGTCTGGTCAAGGCGTAGAATCGTAAGCTGTCGAAAAAGGTTTGAGAAACAGCGGCGGCTTCCGGGGGCGAGCAGGTGTAAAAATACACTGACATTGCGAGACGCTCACTTCCCGATCGAATAATCGAACCATGCGACCGTAAAATCACAAAAGTCTTTTTCCAAAAATTTCCGCCCAAAAAGGTCGATTTCCCGCGTGAAAAACCGGAAAACGCCTCTTACGTTTCATTGTTTGATGAAAAAGCGAGAAATTTTCTTCGAAGAAAATATCATCATATTTGAGAGAGTTTATCTCGGAACAAATCTTTTCAGTTAATTAAAATTCTAAGTTGAAAAAAAGTGTATTAATTGTTTTCAGACATTCAATATCAGAAGATTATTATATTAGTTCAAGTTTTTTTGTTTCATTCATTTCATTTCAAATCAAGCATTTGAATTTGTATGAAATTGTATTCAAGATTTTTGAGAAAATAATTGGTGAAAATCAATTAAAAAAAAGTTTTTTGTTTTGTAAGAAATTAAAATTACATTTATTATAACATTTTTATTTCAGTATTTAATTGAAAATAAAGGTATATAAATTTACGCTTGCAAAAGTCAGTCAATTGTAAAACAGTCGACAAGTATTTTCTCGATAACAAAGTGTTTTTGCCTTTTGTTTCCGGAAAATTTGTTCCTTGCGTTAATTAAAATTTATTTGAAAATAATCGGAATTTGAATATAATGTTCAATTAAATTCACTACACTTGCTCTTTTCTTTACAAAATAACAATAAAAATCAGCATTTTCAATAAAGGAAACATTTCATTAAAAAGGCATTGTGAGATTTGGAGAAACAAGATTAATTACATTTATTTATATAATAAATATGAAATATTGTTAAACATTTGTTTATTTGCACATATATTGGAATAAATAGAATATATTTCCATTATCTGTAATACATTTGTACAATATTATGCTTGCTGTTAAAACGCAATTAAAAAATAATGTATAAATTGATAAACAAATATAATAAAGGCTGAATTATTTGTGGAAAATGTTGAATGATGTTTTCAACAAAGTTGACTGTTTTTATTCATATTTCAAAATTTTTCCTGTAAACAAAATATATGTACGAAACCCACAAAATTAATACGTGCAAACAGAATTGTATTAACAAACGTCATAAATAACTTGTACCATTTTTATTTGCCAGCGAAAAAAATTGCTCCTGCAAGCGCCATATTTTACAGATCACAACAATTAATTTTTGTAGATTTGCAATGCCACAGTCTCGTTGCCATTTGTCGTGCAATTTTGCAAAATACTTTTTTCTCAGAGGATAATATTTCTCTTCTTAATATTAAATCTACTTTCATATGAATTTAGTCATAAATATTAGATAATGAATAAAATAAAATTTCGACAAAATTGCACAACAATGTTTTCTTTAATTCATTTTCATATAAGAAAAAAATGTAATTTTTGTTTGGACGATTTTAATAAATAATATTTCGAATTTTTACTTACTTTATTTCGATATAAGAGATAAAATTTCTTCGGATTATTTTTTCCTGGAAAAAAGTTATTTGAGTGCAAATTATGGAAATATGATCTTCAATGAAAGATATTTTCAATGATAGTTAAATAGAAATTGTGACATAATAATTTTATTATATTATTATACTTACTGTATAATAATTTATTATATTTTACTTATATTTTTTACTTTACATTGATAAAAATAGACATTAAAATAATCATCAATTTTTTCATAATTTCGACTAAATAATAAAGCGGACTTTGAAAAATGTGCTTATTCTGTCTTTCAACTAAATTTTCATTTCATTCCAATCATTGACTCATAAAACCTTTCTGTTAATCTAAAACCGAAACTGAAGATATTTTGTTACAAAAAATTGAAATATTTTTTTATTTTCACTAATCATTAAAACGAAGGCAGTTTAATATATAATAATCTAATATTCTTGAATCACAAAAGGCAAAATTTTTTCAGTTAAACAAAAATTAATTATTTTCACAAACGCCCCCATATGAAAAAAATATATATGAAGGTGTATGTCAAAATATATAACTTTTTGTTATATGTAATGTTTATATATGTAAAACAAAAAAAATAATACATGTAAATGTATATTTGCAAATATTTTGCAAATATACTTTTACTTATATTTTTACAAATATATTTTTAAGAATATATTTTAAATATATATCAAATATGTAACATATGTCGAAAATATATGTGCACATATTCGCATACATTTTTGCATATATTTATTTATTTTGAATATGTTTCTTTCGTTAGGGTCATTTATCATATTGCATTCGTCATATTTCGTAACATCAGCAAGGCCCCACCGAGACATCTCCGACCCTTTTGCCGTGAAAAGTTGGTGTTCGCGTAAGCGGAAAACAATCGGCAAGTGTCTTGGGCCGACAATAATGTTTTCCTCGCAAGGCTTATCTCTGTGATCCGCGCTCACAAACCCACAGCCAACACTAACACTATCACACACATAAATACACATACACACACAATGAGGTTCTTCTCTCTTTTCTTTTCGTTTCTCTTCGTGCACCAATTCATGAAGCCACCTGGATTGAGACGGTAGGCTGCGCCTAGGCGCTCCATTAACTCCGCCACTCGGAGTCGCTGACCTCGAGGTTCAGCCATGTGCATCGGCTTCATTGCTCCGCGGCATGTTTCTTTGCGTTGCGCCGCTTGTTGCGATGTTTATAGTAATCCAGAAAATGCTGCGAAACATTTCATGCTGAATCGCGAGACTCGATAACCGCGTTTGCTTCTTCTCAGACAAAGTTCAAACAAAGACAGAGAAAAGACAAAAAAAGGAGAGCTTCTTCGAAAAGCAATTTAATGTTCTCAGCTTATTTTGCTCCAACAAACCATCATCTGACGCAAAGCCCATAGCGGTTACCAATTCCAATTTCCCTTTGTTTTCAGTCTCCTTCTTCTTCTTCTGCGTTCTCTTTTTTTTCTTTCGTTCTTCCTTTCTCACCTTTTCCGGCTCAGTGGAAATTTCCCGAGCGCGCTTCCTTCCTTCCCAAACGCGACATTTCTGCCACGTAATCTTCTAACGGTCAAGAATCAAGATAGTGTCGGCGAAACACGAAAGTTTCGTGGCCCCAAACAACACGCAAATTAGAGCGTGAGCTCAGAACAAAAGATCCCGCGACGGATTTGACGAATCTTCACGAATTAAGCGCTTTATTTCCATTGATCACTTTTTACGCTTGTTTTCTTGACTTTTTTCGTTAATTTTTTTGTGATATTTAAAACCTTTTTTGAATTGATGAGTTTATCATGGCTTCCGTTTACAGAATTGGGTTTTATAATTTTGTTCTTTTTTTTTGTACTTTAGTCAATTTTCACGGAGAATGAATCTGAGATTTATATTAATGAGTTTCTGGATTTTGAAATTCGATTATTTGCTTGAAAGTTTACGTCGGCTGTCAATTACCGGTGCTGTTGCGAAATGAATTGAATGAACACGACGATAATCCTGATCAAACTGTTTTGTTTTGCCGTTTCTTTGCAAATTTCAATTTGCCTCTGTTACATTTTAAATTTGCGAATTAATTTTTTCTTTTTTTTTTATTTGTAACACGAAGAATAAAACTTTTTTTTATTCTTTCGTCATGATAATTGAATTTTAATGGTAATGAACAAATTTTAGTTGAGTGAATGACAATTTTATTTTGTTATCAACGATAGTTTGAAATAGTTTAATGAACAAATTCTTTCAATGTATAGAATATTCAGATTTTATTTTAATTTGGTGAACTGCAAAATGCATAATAAAAAGTAATGCTGAATAATAAAATAATTTGAACATCTTTCTATTTTATTATTTTAAATTATTTTGAAGTAAAAATGCTATCTACAAAATATTAATTAAAATTGTCCTAAATAACTATAATGAGAATAACTGCACAACTGTACTAATTATTTGAAAAGTAATATTTTTAATATCTATTATCAGAATTAACAAAAAATTAAGAGACTGTAACGAATGAAATAATGTAAGCATTAGATGAAAATAGAGATAGAAAGAATAGCGTCATATTTATTCATACATTTATTTACAGTAATTTATATTAATTGCAATGTATTCAATTTTTTTGCTATTTAAACATTATAATTAACTCTCTTCAATATGAAATATTGATTATCTGTTTATTATATCTCGAATTCAAATATACCATTATTATTAATTATTAATAGTTTATAATAACTATTTCATACTATTTCACGAGATTATTTATTGAAATTATTATAAAATATATGTCGTTCGTACAAGTTAATCAAGTTATCGCTAATTTATGTGTATTCAATTATTATTTATAAAATAGAATCATTTCAACAAGTAAAAATGACTAATTAAATTCTATTTTCTATCAGTAATCTTTTTCTATTTAATTAATTATTGTCCTTATTCTTTCATTTTATTTTTGGTGATAATCGATCAAAACATTGTATAGAATATGATTCTATGAATTAACTAACATTATGATATAATCTGATACAACTGATATAAGATAAACTTATTTTTTGTCTTTTAATTAATAAAACCTATCTTTAATCAGTTTTTATGTAATTGTATTTGTTATTCTTATTTTGCCATTGAATTTTATGTCTTATTTGTTATAATTATTTGGCAGTATTATTTTTGTAATAAGCGAAGCCAACCTCTTTACAATATCATTGTTTTTGAGTTCGGGGGAGGTAATTAATAATTGATCTGGGCTTGCCCTATAACATAATTACGGACATGCCGTATAATACAGACTCGGCCATAAATTAAGGACGTATAACACAGTCTCCGACATTTACACGTGTATCTTATTTTAACTCTATTTTAATATACAAATTACGTATCTAAAATAAAAAGCATTTTTAGATAAGAAACTAAATAGTTTCCTCAAAGATATCATCTTTATTAAAACTTGTTTAAACATTTTATAACAAAATTTGCTACTTTTTTATTAAAAAATGGCGCATTTATATTTTTAATTGTAATAATTCAAAGACAAATTTAATATTACAATGAATAATGTTAATGTAGAATGAAATAGTATTTTTAATCTAAATTTTGTTGTCGAAAAAGTAATTTCAGTTAAAACTTTTCTTACGACAAATATACATTACACTATAAAAAGCATTTTCACTGTGATTCATTACTGTTCTTTTTAAGCTGGCAAATTTGCGCGTTAACAACAATTATTTACGGATTTGAACGCGAAAAAAAACTAATTACGATTTAGATACTGATAGTTGAATCTTCAGTTGGCGTAGTAAATTAAGGCAAATAAGATACATGAAATTATAGCAATTACTCGTCACGGTCCCCTTAATCCCGTATGTGTTAAAGAATAATTGTATCGTTCTCCTTCAGACCTGCCAATTATTTTAGTAATTATTACGAATGGCTTTTCTTTGCGCTTTTACATATTATGAATTATTGCATTCGTAAATTATCGCAAAATTATTGGAAAAACAATTCTTTTTACTTTTTCTATTTTTATTACATTGCAGGAAAAAATATTAACTTTTGCCAATATTAAATTAAAATTGTTTAAATATTTTTATTTCCTTGTAATATTAAAATATATGGTTATTTTTTAAAAATATAATTATTTGAAAAAAAGGATGAATGCGTATTTAAAGATGTAATAAAAATTAATGAAAAAACGACATAGAAGATAAACATGTTAATTTTGTATTTTAAATAAATTTGCAATTAAAACACATTTTAATTAAACAGTAGAGAATTTCTTTTTCAAAATGTTCACTGAAAGTTTGTCGTGGTCAATAAATCCACATGCGGGTGATCACAGGTTCAAAGTTTGTCTATCAATAAATAACAAAGTATAGTTAAGAGACCCATTCTAAGCATTATCTTCAATTCTTTCATATATGCGTGTCTAATCAATATAAAAAAGACGCCATGGAAACAATAGCTAAATAAATTTACACTTAACTATATAAGGTGTCTCTATATTTTAACGTTTTAGACAATCAATAAAACTAAGTAACGGAATCTTAGGCGAGTATATAAAAAACATAAATTCAGTAGCTAAATGTAGCAGTATTTAAAATACTAAAAAAGATAAAAATCCTTCTTTTATCCGAAAATCCTCGTAACAAAAAATGGCATTACACATAAAAGTTCAATTTTAAGTTGATTGCTAATTTGCTTTATAAATCAGCACGATTGAATTATTGGCAGACATTTCAAATGGCACATCTTTTAATCAAAAGTATCCCTTTTTTACGATTGAATAAATTGAAATTGTAACACGTGTCTTTGTCAATATCTATTTGCTGAACAAACATTTTCTCCTTCTTTTTAACCTTTTCTCTCACATTTTTTTCTTTTTTCCTTTTTAATAAATCGATTTTTTCTATAAAACAAGAGCGAACATACGTTTTATTCTTTCATTGAAATCAATAGACGAGTATCCCGGAAAGAAGATTGGCAAAAAGTGTTGCGAAATTTCTTGCGCGATACGGACAATGTGAGCAACTAGAAAGTTTTATGTTAAACGTAAAAATAACTTTGTCTACGTCGTTTACGAACAATAAATAAAAGAAACTAAGCGCAAACACGAGTTTTCAGATTCGTGTTCGCGAGGGTCAGAGAGAGGGTTAGTTGCCTCTTTTCTTTTCCATCTTTTCTTCATCTACTATTCGCCACCATAGAACAGATAAAAATAGCAGATTTACTTTTTCTTGACAAATTTGCATAATGCTACGAAATGTTTCGAGATTTTGCAAGGATTGCTCGACCAAATTTGTCCCCCTTTTTTTCCAAATCCTCTTTCAGAGCGGATCTTGTAAATAATGCCTTTTTAATTTTTCATGAATTGACGTAAAAACAGAAAATACAAGTTTAATTCACAATCATAATTAAAAATATAATATTTATATAACATTAAACAAAATACAGTTTTTGCATTAATGATAAATTGTGAGATATTAATAAATTATTGGATTACTATTCTTTGTTAAACTTCAATTTCATTATGGTCTTGAATTTATATTTGTTTTTCCGCTGATTGTATCGCACGTCTCGGTAAATAAGAAGCTCCGTGCTCATGTCCAAGACATAAAATTTTTGTTTTGAAAATGAGTCCCTTCCCTAAAATAAGTACTTTGAAATTCACAGAAGCAAGACGAAAGTTATGAGTGAACAAATAACATAGTACATAGTCTGAGAACCATTTTGTCTTATAATAAACATTCGAGCGTATACTTTTCAAAATGTAAAACATTCATGCCAACAAATAATTTGGCTTAAAATAAAAAACAAATTATTTTTTACAAAAAAAAAAAACAAAAAAAATGAAGGATCTTACAAAAATACATTTTAATATTACATCAAAGTCAATAAACTTTGTTTCAATAAACTTTCTTTAATTAATTTCTTTTTTGTAATTTTGTTTAATTAAGAAAAAAAATTGCTTCAGTTTAGTAAATTATTCTGCATGATAAATTTTTCTTGAGTGATCCGTTGTTGGAATTAAAAAAAAGTGGCGAAGTTGTTATGGAAGTATCAGAACGGTTATATTTTGCAAAAGCTTTTGTTCAAATATTTACCGACTGTTTACAAATCAGTAGACGTCAAAAGGTTCGCGAGCAAGAAAATATGCAGAAAATACTTGCGAACTGAGGTGCAGGAAAAGAAGTCTGTTTATTTTCAGGGTTGTTGAATTTTTCGTTACTTTACAATTACGTCGTATTATTTGGCATATAATATAAAGCTTCATTTACGACAAATTGTAATTGAATTTAAGATTAGTTTATTCTACAACGCAATTTAAATAATAAATAACATTAACAATAATATTAAGTAACAGAATGGGGCGCGCTCAATTGCGCCGATCCCCTAAAAACTGATAATAATTTGTCGTTCAAAAGGAGCGCAGTTGCGCCGAAATGTAATTATAGCAGTTGCGCCGAAAATAAATTTGTATATATAATAATTTC